>JAJDMX020000067.1:0-140826 GCA_022345685.2 Nothomitra cinnamomea | reverse complement strand
TATCTTTTGATTGAAGATGGTGAATGTATCTCAACAACTCCGTTTCTGAGTGGTGGGTATTGAAAACGGGATGTGTCAGATATGGTGATTGACGTTTTAGCGCGGAGGGGATGGATGACGAAATATGGGACGGCGCAAGCTCCAGGTCCTTGGAAATTTGGTTGATCGCCGATGAGGTTATTTCGAATTTCTGGGATGAAAATTTGCCGAATATGGAAAGGATGTCACGAAGATCGTCAATATCGACGGTTTCGTCCACCGTGATACCCACTCGATTAGCATCTACGATCCTCAAGTTGATCTCCTGTTCGGCAGCTCCCCAACTGACAACTTCCGAAGCCTTTCCCTTGCCCACATCAACGATCACCGTATCGAACAAAACTCTCCCATCTCCCCCTTTACCCCTATTTCCGGTTTGGAAACCCAGTCTCTTAATGCCTTCTTCCAGGACCTTTGACCCAGCAATAACTCTCTCGGCAATTGCCTTCAGACCTTGCGGTCCATGGTAGACGGCATAGAAAGCGCTCATATTTGCCAGCAAGGCTTGCGCTGTGCAAATGTTGCTAGTAGCCTTTTCTCTTCGTATATGCTGTTCTCGGGTTTGCAAAGCCAGCCTTAGTGCTTTGTCTCCAAGTCTGTCTTTCGACACACCAACCAACCGGCCAGGGATTTTGCGTTTATGCTTTTCATTGCAGGCAAAAAATGCAGCATGAGGACCTCCATATCCGAAGGGTACGCCAAACCGTTGGGCATTGCCAAAAGCAATATCTGCGCCGAATTCGCCTGGCGGCGTTAAGACCGTCAGGGCCAGTAGGTCCGTAGCGACGGAGAATGTTGCACCCTGCTTGTGAATCACATCTGCTATCCCGTTAAAGTCCTCAACTCCCCCTTCGGTGTCGGGATATTGCACCAGAACTCCTACCAGGTCATCTCCTTTCTCCTTGATAGGTTTCCCGCCATCCGCTAAAACATCAATCACCTCAATTCGAATTCCAAAACCCTCCGCACGAGACTGAAGCACAGCTATTGTCTGTGGATGGACGAGATGAGATACAAGGAAGGCCTTGCCGGGCCGCTTGAGCCTCGCAGCTGGAAGTGCATTCACCGAGACCGTCATAGCCTCGGCAGCGGCAGTAGGCTCATCCAGAACAGATGCGTTCGATATTGAAAGGCCGGTAAGGTCCGAAACGAGAGTTTGGAAATTCAGAAGAGATTCAAGACGTCCTAGAGTATATGTTAGGACCGCATGTAGTCTTGAGTTTGTACGATATACAGAGGGATTGTGTGCAGCAAACCTTGACTGATCTCTGGCTGATAGGGAGTATAGCTGGTGTACCATCCCGGTCCCTCCAAAACATTCCTCTTGATTACCTCGGGGACTCTCGTCCCAGCATAGCCACAGCCTATGTAGCTCCGATATACCTTATTTCCCTTTGCAATCTCTCGTAGTCTTGATATCAATTGGCTCTCCGTGAACCCTTCCTGATCCAGGGCTTTCTCTGCTGCCGTTGCCAATGGTCCATCAATCTTCAGGTCTCTAGAGGATAAGATATTCTTTGGTATGACTTGGGAAATGAACTCGTCTAATGACTTAGTTGGTGGATCAAGGGCTTTGAGCATGTTCTCCGTCGACGACGGAGTCGGACCAATGTGACGACGGGCAAATGTATCCAACGGTGCAAACAATGACCCCTTACGAGGACCTTCGTCGGTGACATCCGCTGCGGAGCTCGAGTGAAATGTCCTCCGGGATGTGGAACAAAACCCACGCCCGAGACGCAGTACGTTGTGACAATGTGCTGAGGGGCATGGTTGTACGGTACAACTGGAGACCCGTGTCGCGTGCAGTACTAGCTTAGTTGCAGACACGCGGGCAATGGCACCAGAAGTAGCCATGGTAGAACTGAATCTAATGGCAGCGTATGAAGTCCAGATATGCGAAGGCCGTCCGATTGAAGGTATGTTGACTCTCACAACCGGCCGGGACTATTTTGCGGACTTGCTCGCTCGAATGGAAACAAAAAAAAGTGGGAATGCCGTGAAGGTGATGCAAGGCCCAGCCCACTGCCGCTTATAACCGCCACCGACGACTAGCTGCAGGAACGATGCAAAAGCTAGAATGCGCCTTCTAAGGCCAAAACATGAAAGCAGCTTCAATTGCGGTGTCACTCTTACAATCGATTTTACAACTATTATGTGAATTTTAAAAATTTAAAAGACCCGCCCCTCCACGCTTCACCGCCTAAACTGCATGTTCTTGTCAAACATAGATACGCTTGTCTACAGCTGTATTTAGTACCCAGTTGAGGTTAACTACCGGTATCACGGGAGAACTCGGAAGCCGATAGGTATCCAGCTCTACTATCCTTATCGGGCACTTTCGCTACGATGCACACAGGATGTGGTACCGCATATTTATATAACCAACCGAAACACAATGAAAGCAGAAAATACATTCAAGGTAAGACCAGCAACCTTATTCTGCGTATTTGCTATCCCGGTGAAGAAACTGTATTACTGAGTCTCTCGGTGAGTATTGATCGGAGTTTCAAGTCAACTAAATATGGGTTTCCTGTATGTACAGCGAGAGCCAATGTGATCGTACAGCGAAGCGAAAGCCACAGAGCGCGAATTAGATATTACAAATGACTAAGGAGGCCGAGCCCAAAAGTATTCAGACTCTTAACTACAACTTAGGCGACGCGAGCCCCACCAAAATTTTCCCCACACACACCACAATGCCTAATTACTCTGTGCCTATTACCCTTCGTGCGCAAGCACTTGCGCTGCTGGAAGAAGGTATTCCAGTAGTGCAAATTACAGAGCGCACTAGCCTAGCTAAGTCTACAATTTATCACATAAAAAAAATCACTTTTGAATGAGACTATAACCCTAATGTAAGCTATAAGTTAAAAGATAAGTACTTTGTAGATACACCTTATACTGGTTAGCTTAAAGTTATTACAGAAAAGAGTAGTGCACAAATAATGAAAACAGTACAGACTAGTCAAAAAGATAAAGAAATAACTATATAAGAACTTAAGTTTTCAGTAAGCAAATTAAGAATATCAACACTATAGATATTGCATGAATATGGTATAAGAAAGTAAAAGTGTAATAATTTAACTTTGATAAAGTCTTATCTTCTAATTTATCTTAGGTATTTAGATATATGGTGAAGAGTTTATAAGGTAACTGTAAAACAGTTATATTGGTCTCATATACTAAGAAAGTAAAACAGTTCAGTTAAAACTATTTCAAATAATATCTTATACAATAATTCTTGATACAAAGTTATGACGATCTAACTTTAACAAGGTCTTGTCTTTTAGTTTGTCTTAAGTGTTCATATATGTGGTGAAACATTTAAGAGGTAATTGTAAAATAGTTATATTAGTCTTGTATACTATGATAGTGAAACAGTTCTGTTACAACTATATCGAAAGATATTTTGAGGTAATAATTCAATAATTCTTCATACAAAGCTTTAATTGCTAAACTAATAAGATACTTAGTAAAGAGAAAAGGAAAAATATTTTCCCTAAAATCCCAATATTGTATTTATAGTTACCCCTTTATTAATTTTTTAGCCACCTGCTAATAGGCAGCTTATACTACTTGATATATACATCTTTCAATATGACTCACAACATGACTTACACTAAGTTCAATAATGAAACTTGTATCATTGTAACTCATAACTCTTTGTCTATTCTCAAGCTGTCTACCACACTTAATTAATGTATTCTTCAGTTACTAAGTATTTCTCAGCTTCCTTGATTCTTTATCTATGTCTAATAGTTCTAGGTTTTATAGTTTGTAGAACTTTTATATGACTGATTACTTCTTGATTAAATATCTATTACGAACATCTTAAGCCTTATCAAGAACGCTCTAGACATAAGAGTAATGCTGTTACCATTAGACTAGATTATAGACCTGTAGGGTTAAGGATGGCATATACGGCTTAGTAAGAATGATCTAAATACGAGGATAGATAGTACTTGCAATAAGTAGATAGGAGCCAAAGCAAGAGTCTGTACAATCAGCGCAACCTGTGGCAACTCAATAAATCACCCATACCCCGGTCAAGGTAATAATCTCAACTAGCTACACTACTGCCAAACAGCCTAACCAGGAAGCAACCGGCTAATAGGAACTATCACAATCTATAGACGTTAAACTACTGGTCATGGGAGAAGAACTTGGGGAGCTGGGGAACACTTAGTAGCTAAAAGACATATCAGCTAGGTGTAGTAGACATCTCAAGTATAGATGAAAAGTTGTGAGCCACGATAACTTAAGTTTCATTATTGGACTCAGCATGAGTCAAGTGTGAGTCATATCAAGGGAAAAACATATCAAGTGGTATGAGTCACTTGTTGGCAGGTAGCCAAGATATCAATGAAAGGGCAGCTATAAATGTAGTGTTAAGATTTCAGGAAAAGTATCTTTCCTTCCCTCTTCACTGAATATCTTGTTAGTTTAGCAATAAAGCTTTATACTAAGAACCATCGCCCAAAATATTCTTTAATATAGTTACAGTAGGACTGTTTTACTATCTCAGTATACGGGACCAACATACCTGTCCCACAGTCACTCTAAGAATACCTTGCCATATATCTAAACACTAAAACAAACTAGGAGATGAGACTTCATCAGAGTCAAATCATCACAGTATCCTTAACATTTGTATAGTTGGCTGAAATTGTTACCTTAATCGAGATATTAATAATTTATTGAGTTGCTACAGGCTAAACTCTTAGTACTGAAAATGCTGATTGTATAAGCTCTACTTTAGCTTTTACTTATCTTTAACAAGTACTATCTATCCTCATATTCAGTTTATCTTTGCTAAGCTGTATGTACCACCCTTAATTCTGTAAAACTGCAATTTAAGCCAATAGTAATTAACGTCACTTTTGTGTTCATGACGTTATTCTAACAAGGCTCAAGATGTTTGTAACAAAAGTTTAATTGCTAAACTAATAAGATATTCAGTAAAGAGAAAAGAAAAAATACTTTCCCTGAAATTTCAATCTAGTATTTATAATTATCTCTTCACTAATCTTTTAACTACTTACTAATAAATGACTCATTTCATTTAGTTTTTATACTTTCTGGCATAACTTACAATATAACTCATACTAAGTTCAATGAAATTTAAGTTACTATAACTTATAATCCATACCTATGTTCAGGCTATATACTATACCCAGCTAATATGTTCTTCAGCTATTAAGTGTCTTTTAACTTTTTAATCTTTTTTTTTGTTTAACGATTCAAGGCCTTATAATTTATAAAGTTGTTAATAATAAGTCATTTCCTGATTAAGTTACTTGATATTTTTATAACTGCCTGAGATCACTACTTTAGTCAAAATATGAATAATTTATTAAGTTATTACAAGTTATGCTCTCAATAAAAGCCTTACTTTAGCCCTTATTTATTTTCAGCAAGTATTGTTCATTCTCATATTTGGTTCATTCTTGTCAAACTATATATACTATCCTAATTCTGTATAATTGTAACCTAATCCAATAATAAGCAATATCACTCTCATATTCACGTCATTATTCTAATAAGGCTCAAAATGTTTATGACTGAAAGTTTATCTAGAAGCCAGACTTAATTAAAGCAATAAAGAAAACTTACTTTCAATTTACATTAAAACATTAAGACTAGAGCTTAGAAGATCAGAAAAATATTATCTAATCTAATAAAACTAGTATTATATTAAAATATAGATAGAGTACAACTTAAATGTAGAGAATAAAAGAAGAATACTATAATGGCATTGTAACTTATGCTTACTGAAAAAAAGTATTTAAATTCATATTTTGAGGTTACTTTTTATATAATAGAAAAGGTTCTATGAATATTTAATCTTCAAAAATAGTACAGAAAAAAAAAAGAAAAAGAGAAAGAACTAAATATTATTAATGCAATTTGTAAATCTGAACTTAAACAGAAATAGGAACTGAAAACAACTATATAATGTATAAATATTACTTAAAGCTAAAAGTTAATATGTATAATAATCTAACTCTAACAAAGTCTTATTTTCTAATTGTTTTAAGTATTTAAGTATATAGTAGAACATTTTTAAGGTAACTGTAAGATAATTATATTAGTTTTATATATTTAAATAGCAAAACAGTCATTTTGCGACAATATTAATAGATATTTTAGACGACAATTCTTGGTATAAAGTTTAATTACTAAGTTAATAAGATATTTAGTAAAGAGGAAAGGAAAGACCTTTTCCTTAGGACTTTAGTTTAGTATTTATAGTTGTCTCTTTACTAATTTCTCAACTTGTCAATAAGTAACTTATATCACTTAATATATATATCCCCTAATGTAACTTACAATATGACTTGTGTTGAGTTTAATAATAAAATTTAAGCTATTATAATTTGTAATTATTTACTTATATTTAAGTTATCTACTAAACTTAACTTTTATATCTTTTAACTATTAAGTATTTTTAAGTTTCTTCTATTTTCTATATACATTAAATAGTTAAAGGTTTTTGTAAATTATAAAGTTCTTATCCGTTGACTATTTTCTAATTAAATTACTTAACATTTATATAACTAATTAAGATCATTATCTTGACTAAAATATAAGTAATTTATCAAGTTGCTATAGATTATATTCTTAGCATTGAGAGTATTAATTGTATAAGTTTCACTTTAGCTTTTACTTATATTTAGTTTATCTTTTCTGAGCTGTATATATTATTCTTATTTTTATAGAATTATATTTCAATTTAATAGTAATAATATTACAATTATAGTGTTTAGTGTTTTGGTGTCCAGTATCTTGGAGACTGTTTCTTGGTATGACGTGTTGTTTGTTATTGTGTTGTTGTAGTAACAGTTGTTGCCTAATTTTGGATTCTAGTATTTTGCTATCCGGTCAAATATATGTGTATCCAGTAATCCGGTTGGTGTAGTAATCTCACTTATAACATTGAGTAAGTCAAAAGTCTCACCAGTTGTTATAGTTACACTTTTAATTTCAGTTGTTAGATTTGAGAGATGTGTAGATGAGTTTGTTTGTTTTGTAATTACATGTGTTGATAATAAACATTAATATTTATTGGTCGTGTATAAATAGCATCGACTATGCCGCATATTTCTGAAATTAACCATACTATTTTGACGTTTCTAACATAATCATCCTTCTTACAGTCTCGTTCATTTTATGGGTTATTTTCCTTGTCGTTCTACTTATCGTCTTACTTACTGCCATCCTTACCATCATTGTTATTATTAGTGGTATGTATAGTTGTTAACTTCTTATATATATAGATATTCACTATACTATACAGTTGTAATGGTGGTTATTCCCGCTATCAGTTTTTGCGTACGCCTTATAAATTCATGAGTTATGTTAAGAATATTCTGGGTGATCATAGACATTATAAGACGATACTGGTAGAATTTACTGGGGATAAAGCATCATATTACATATTTCCTGGTATAGACGATTCTTGCTTTTTGTTGCCCACCACTGACCATTGTAATTCAGACTGTCGTAACAACAATATTGTACTGTCTACTGGTGCGAGAGTAAGATTTGAGGCTGTCAGTAGTCAGAAGAATTCTATTCAAGTCATTGCTTTTCACTATTTGCGTGCAACGCAGCTTTTTGAGAATAGTAGTGATGAGGGTACTATTCGCCTTAACGAGGCCCAGTCTGGCGACAAAGGTTTTGATGTTCTTGAAGGTACTCGTTATGTTGGTACAGATATTTTATTGGGGGATTCCGAGATTTTGAATATGATTTCTGGGTGAAGTCCTATTTTTTATCTAGTATTTGTTAAGGCTAGAGAAAAGATTTATTTGAATTGTACATTTTATAGAGAGTTTTATATTGATAAATTGAAGGTTCAATCTTTTAATTGTTAGGTTGATTTTAGATGGAAGTTAGAGTTTTATTCTCATATGGGTCTTGTCAAGCCTTGTATCAATGAAAAGCGTTATTATTTCTATTTTGCTGTTATTGTTCATGTTTCATCTTTTACATGCAAATAAGTGGTACAGCTTCCCAATATAGATGGTATGGATCTTTCTGATGGGGGCAAGGATTCTAAGGAGAATCGACCTGAGTATCTGGTTTTGGAGGTATCTACAGTTAAGCTTGTTCCTCCTAAGTCTGAGATTCCTACTGTTGAGATTAGATCCATTTCTTCATGTTTTCATTAGAGAGACTTTTGAAGATTAATTAAATTCATTGTCTCTATTTATATTCTCTATAAAATTATGCAACAGGCTTTATGTAGAGCTTAGTATTCCCGAAAGATCTGTTAAAGCAAATAAAGATTTTGTGATATTAAAGAAAATACAATTTCCATTTAGTTAACCAACATCCATACCGTTATACTCTCTCGAGTCTTGATTAAAAAAGACAATGCATAGTTTTCCCCATTCCAAGACATGTATCTTTTTAAAGTATTTGTCCATCATAGTGAATTTGAGTTGATCACCTAGTATGTATTTGTAGAATTTGTTCATGTCCTTGTCGTTCAAGGGCATGTCGTTGAGAATAAAGTATTTTTTGGTGGGATCGAGTTATTGGGTGTTCTAGTAACTAGTCATGATCGAGTGGAGGTTGAGGGATTGTGCCTAAGTAATTTTCCAGAGTCTCGTTTTGCCCTACACTACTAGTGTCATTAGTCGTCCATCTAACATATATGATTTGATTAGTTTTAAAGACCTTATTTTGATTATGAAATATGGAGGTATGGGGGGTAAAGCCCCCTATTTGCCTTATTGTCTAAACTATATAAGGCTATTGGCCAAGCAACGTGCCTGGCCCACAGGGCCATTAGGTGGCTGAAGGCCATCTCCCTGCAGATCCGGGCATCATTGATCATGTCAAGTGTTCTGTAGGATATATAAACACTTACTAAAAGATCTGTTTAAGTATTTTTTTTTCCAATCCAGCAGTTTCTCTGGTATATCCCATATATCGTCTAATACAAGTTATTTATATTCTGGTACTGTGGGAGTGAAGGTATCATTTATGTATGACTTGATGTTATTATAGTTAAGTATTAGCTTGCATAGCACTGTTACTTTCATTAACGTCAGGAATTCTGATTTGTCTTTTATTTTGACTGCGTCTACTCAGAAGTCGTTCTTCATTTCCTTTTGTACTACTTTCGGCATTACCATATCTCTACCAATGTAGATCGATTTGTTTTCTTTTTTGTGAAGATATCTCCATGCGGCTAATTGTTTTTGCGTTTGTCCAATATTTGAGTGGTAACGGCCGATATCAAAGTTGCATAAGTTTTTGATATTTTGTTTCGAGGCCTACTCCTCTAAGACGTGGTAATGTGGTATACCATCTTTGTGCTTATTCTGTATAGCATAGTATTTTCTAAAACCTAGTTAATCGATTCTTTTTATAAACTCTTTCTTTGGTAGGTCGCACTTTAAGTATGTCAGAAATACTGATTTCACCGCAAGTCTAAATCAGTTCAGTCCACTCATTGCATTTGTGGTATTGATGAATTCTACTTTGTTTTCAGAGTTAGACTCATTGACTTTGCAGTTGACAACTATTGAGGTGAGTATTTTTTCTGGTATAAACGTTGATATTCTTGGAACGATTTGGGCATTGTAGATAATAAAAGAGTTTGGTAGAGAAGAATCTAGTATAATAAAGTCGCTGATTTGAGTTGGAAACAGTGATGACTCATTGAAGATTTGTGTGAGAAGTATGTATTACAGGTAGCTGTCAGTTATAATGTAGAGATTAACCATATTGATAGATGTTATTAGAATGGTGGGTGAGGACATTACTTTCTCAGGGGATACCATGGCCTAAATAATTTTACTTTTATGTTCAAGATGTCATTTTAGTAAGACTCAAAATATTTATGATGATATAGAAGTTTACTTAGAAAATAGATAAATTAATTATAATTGTAAAAGCTTTAAATATTATAAGATAAACAATACTAATACATAATAGGCAAGTTCAGCAACTTTTTTGCTTATACTTATGCTTATATTAGTATAAGCATAAGCATATTTTTTAAAAAGATGATTAGCAAATTAATGTGTATACTTATTACTTGGCTCAGCCAAGGCTTAGCTAAATATCAAAATTAGACTCAACAATAATTTAAAGTATATAGATAAAATGAGCATTGAAATCACTGCAATAACTGCCACTATGTGTATTATTAGGGAAGTTCAAGGTACAATTCTTACTATAGTTTATTATCTGAAGCAAGAGAAAATTCTGGATTATTCACGGTGGAGACTTATCTTAACATCCCATATAAGAAAAAATCTTTTATACTGAAGTAGCTCTTTGATGATCAATACAAATTTCACTTTAAATAAGTCTATAGATACTTCAGTATCTTAATCTATAGTTTAAAAAGCTTATAGATTCACCAAGTCTCAAATTTATTAAATATTTAAAGCTCTTTAACTTGATTTCTGCAAGCTAAACAGCTAAATCAAAGCTACTCCAGAAGTTATACTCTGTGCACTTTATTATGTACTGGCCTGTCCACAGTTGCTCCAATCAGCCTCTACAATATTTGAGTGCTTTTACTCTTAATATTTTACTGTGGCAACTAACGTTTTAATACATATGCGCAATTAATTTCAAGACTTAATTAAGTGGGATTATCATAAATTAATCTTAATACAGTTTTGAAAATATACTATATATATGAAATGATATAATAATTCTAATAATATAGAGAGGTTTGTTGATGGGACACTCTATAAAATTTCTGGGCCAATGGAATGACAAGAAGACTATAATAAGGTTTATAAAAAAACTTATGCTATAAAATTTCAATTAATTATAACTCCAAATAGTTTAATATCATACTTGAGAGGTTCATGGTATGGCAACTGGGGTAATTAGAAGCCTTGAATAGAGTCAGGTATTCTAGATATCTTAGATGAGCTATTTGCAGATCTTAATGATATGGATATGTTATGGGTATATGGCAATGTTGAATATCACAATTTAAAGCATATAATTGACTTTATAATTAAGCCCTGAAATAGCCAGTTGAACAGAAATTAGTGTAATCATAATGTCATAATGTTGCGACTTTGAATTTGTATTGAGTATGCTTTTGAAAAGGTGATCCAACTATGAAAGATTTGTGAGTATTTCAAGAGTCTTCAAATTGGTATGTAGCTTGTAGGGACTATGTATATGGTTGTAGTACTATTAACAAATATTCACATATATTTAAATCAAAGTCAAGTCTCAAAAGCCTTTAAATGTATGTCACCAACAATGGAAGACTGTTTGCATTATGAGGAATCTCTGAACAATCCAGAGATAACATCTAATGAAGAAAACCAAATGTCATTACTATTCATTAAAATAAGCTATTCAACAGAACAATATACTGCTCAAATTTAAGTTGTTAGACACAATTGATAATGTCAAAAGCAAAATTCAAGATAAGGAAAAGATTTTACCAGACTATTTCCTAGGGTCTCTATAGCTTATCCAGTAATGTCAATAATTTAAATATCTAATATATGATAGTTAGTATAGGTAATATAGATAGATTATCTTTAGACGTACCTTAATTATTGGACATAATTGATAATATCAAGAGCAAAATTCAAGATAAGGAGAGAATTTCACTAAACTATATCTTGGAGCCTTCATAACTTATTCAGTTGTGTTGATAATTTAAATATCTAATATATAATATTTAGTCTAGATAATATAGATGGATTATTAATAGATATATTTTGATTATCGGTATTAGTATCATTAGAGTTAAGCTCATCCAATGTCATTTTCGACTTTTGCTTTGATTGATCCTTACTATCTTGCGCCTCCTGATCTGCATATTATTGTAACTCTGTCTGAAATTGCTACAGTTTGTCTTGAGCATTTAATGGTTGCTTTAGTTGAGTTGGGTCAATTTCATCATTAAACTCCTTATCTGATGACTGCACATCACAAGAAGAACTATAGATAAGCCACATGTCTCAAAAAAGGACTTAACTTCATGGACTTTCTGCTCTTTCTTCTATCATTTGCTCTTTTGAGCAAAGAGTTTACTTGAAGCAACTATAGCTCTTGGTTGATATAGGTAGTTGTAAAAGTTCTGCTGTCATTGTTGAAGATCCTTGTCATACTCTCCTTACTTGACATTTTGATCTTCCTTTGCAGCAACATCCCAAGCAGATTTCTGTATAAGGAGAAAATCTCGGAAAACAGGCTCAGAGAATCTATGAACTAGTCAAATATCATTCTTCTTGACAATTATTCCAGCAGAATCAACATACTGAGCAGTTTCATCTTTTCTTAAATATATATAAATATCATTGCCCAAGTAGTCTTTAGAGATCCACTTATAACTTTCACCCCTATGTTTTCCTTTTTTTATAACCATATTCAGTATACCCATAAGTAGTTCAACTCATTTCATATTGGTACCTACAAGTTGTGTAAGCACTTGAGGGTTCCATGATCGAGCTTGAAAAGGCCCAAAGTTAAGAATATTGGATAAATTGATTTTGATATACTTACATTCTGGTATGAGAGAGAAAAACTTTACTTTCAGAGTATTCTTATTGGCATCAATACTGTCTGAACTGCTTATAGCAGATTTATAAGCTGATGATATTTGCGGGCCATCTGAGGCAAGAAGGTTGGTAGAGTTCACAGGAGTTCCAGATGCTATTGTTCTAAAGATATTAGTTTCTATAGTATGTAATATAGTCTCTTTCAAGATATCAGAAAGTGGCCTTACTTGAATGAAAATAAGTAATTCGAGTAACAAAAAGGGAAGAAAGTATGGTATAAGGTGATCTGTGGCTATACCTGTAGATATTAGTTATGTAATAGATGCAAATAGAATGAATTGAACTTATCTAGATAATTAGAAGTGATATTTTAGTGAGCTGATGAGAGTTGGAGGTTGAAGGTGAAGGTAGAAGTTGAAGCACGCAGATTGAAGCATGTAGATTGAAGCGTGTAGATTGAAGGTGTAGGTCAAAGGTTGAATGATACACGTAACAACGTTAATAAAGAAATAAAATAGGGAAAGACTATTGGTCTTGGGGCTGTGATAAAGGAATCATCTGCTGCATCATTCCCAGTAGCTGGCTTATCATAGCTTTCATTTCCTGGCTATTTATGTGTAAAGCATCAATAATCACTTTAGTTTCCTAATTATTTGTTTGAAGTATGCCAAACTGGGTGCTTCATGATTCCTCTAAAGTATATTTCTTCAATTCCCTTTCACTGCTTATCACTTCTAACATTGCTATTATTTCTTTTAAGAGCTTGTTATTAAGACCTTTTATAATTGATACAACGTCTGCAATTGCTATGGTAATTATCTGCTAGTACTTCTGTGGCCAATTTTTTAATTCACCACTTAAAGTCAATTGCAATATCATAGTATCTTCTATGTTGATGTCATCATTCTCATCCTCTGATGGTTTACCTATAGTTAATTCCAATAGTAAGAATAGTTTCTCCTTTAAAGTCTTTATTATATTAACTTCTTGTAAGTTTGCTAGTAATGTATCTGCTTTCTTTTTTGTCTGAATCTTCTGTCAGACATTCTTCTGATCTTTCTGTATCTACAAGACCTTCTACTATTCATTAATAGCTTATGTCATGTTTATATTCTCTTAAATAGTCTCAGTATCATTTTTTTGCTGCGCAAGAATCTTTTCTTGACTTTTTACAATCTTGTTCATCTTCCCTAATAGATTAGCAATAAACTTTCCAATATTGTATTTAAATTCAAAACATATAAGGTTTTAGAACTCTCCAAAAGGTTGGACATATCAATTACTATGTTGAATATATAGCCTAATTAAGCTAAGCTCTTCATCCATATTAAAATAATTTTGGTAAGGTAATACCTAGCTAGACTCTGGACTAGTCATATCTCGAGCGAGAGTAGTTAATATAGGCTCAGATAGAACTTTTTTCAGTCATCCTCATAGTTATTTTAGAGCTGGCTACAATGTTGTCACTACAAACTCTTCTTAGGATGTTGATGGAAAGGTTATAAAATAGTATTACTTGAACTATAGTTAATATTTAACTCTTAAGTACTTTTGAATGCTTACTAATATTTAGAATATATTATTATTAAT
Source organism: Nothomitra cinnamomea (assembly GCA_022345685.2). Taxonomy (NCBI): domain Eukaryota; kingdom Fungi; phylum Ascomycota; class Geoglossomycetes; genus Nothomitra; species Nothomitra cinnamomea. The sequence continues at coordinate 126,691 of JAJDMX020000067.1, read as the reverse complement.
GACAATTAGCTAATATGGGTGGATATATTATGGAGATCTTATGAAGTGACGTTGAGCAAAAGTCTATAGAACCTCAAAAGCATAAGCAGATTTTTATACTTATAGAAGTATATGCTTACGCGGTGATGCTTAGTTTTTTGGCACTAGTCCTAAAATGGATATCACATAGTAAAATTTTGATTACTAGTTATCCCTATTACCTAAATTTAAGGATATTCAAGGGAACTTAATTTGTAAACAAGATTTTCTTATTACTAAAGACCAGAATCACTTTCTAGCTAAAATTTAATGAGATAGCATATGATTATATATTGCAATATCTTTGTCATAAATATCCCAAGCCTTATTAAGAATGCCACAAACATGAAAGTGGCATTAGTACTATTGGACCGAATTATGGTCCAATAGAGTTAGGGATGGCATGTAAAGTTTAGCAAGAATGAACTAAATATAAGGTTAGATGGTACTTGTTATAAGTAAGTGGGGGCTGGAGCAAAGGTTCATACAATTAGTACCTTCGGCGTTAAGAGTGCAACCTGTGGCAACTTGGTAAATTACCTATACCCTGATTAAGGCAATAACTTCAGCCAGCCACATAACTGCCAAATGGTCTAGTCAGGAAGCGACTGACTAATAGAAACCACTACAACTTGTAAATATAGAACCATTAGTCATAAGAAGAGGACCAGGAAAGCTGAAAGACACTTGGCAACTGAAAGACATGTCAGCTAAGTGTAGTGGGTAGCTCAAGTATAGATGGAAAGTTATGTGTCATGGTGACTCAAGTTTCATTATTGGATTTGGCATAAGTCAAGAAGAACATATCAAGTGGTATGAGTCGTCTGCTGGCAGGTGACCACAAGATTAGTGAAGAGGTAATTATAAATATAACATTGGGATCTTAGGGAAAGTGTCTTTCCTTCTCTCTTCACTGAATGTCTTGTTAGTTCAGCAATATAACTTCATACCAAATATCTTTACCTAAGATATCCTTTGATATAGTTGCAGTAAGATTATTTCACTATCTTAGTATATGGGACCAATATACCTGTCCCACAGTCATCTTAAGAATGCCTCACCATGTACTTGAATATCAAGATAAACTAGGAAATTAGATCTTATCAGAGTCAGATCATCATAATCTTGAAAAATAAAAATAAAATTACTTGAATAAATAAATAGCCTAAATTAACATTCTATTATAGATATCTTAAGCTTCAAGTCAAAAACACTATAAATATAAGAATAAAGCAGGAACCACTAAATCAGATTACAAATAAGACTTTATTGAATATAGTATATAGTTAAGAGACCTATTCACAAAATATAAATAGTAATAGAACTTACTAAAAGTATAATACTTAAAGCAATAAAGTATAAACTTGCAAGTCTATATACTGTATACTATATATAATAATTAAAAAAATATAAGACAATACCTTTATGAAGTAACTTTTGCTTAATAAACTTAATTAATTATAACAATACTAGAAGAACAATATAAAAAGCAATTAACAAACTACAAAAACTCTTAGCTAGAAATAAACTGAAAGCAATTAATATTACAAATATCTTGAATCTCACTAAAATAATATTATATATATGAAAATAACACTACTTACTATTGAATCAGGTTGTAATTCTACAGAATTAGAAGTAGTATACATAGCTTAACAAGAATAAATTAGATACAAAGATAGATGGTACTTGCTAAAAGGAAGTGGAGACTGAAATAAAGTTTACACAATTAATGCTAAGAGTACAATTGTTATAAATATTATGAGCCTTATCAGGAAAATACTATAAATACAGGAATAATGTTAATTATTATTAAATTAGATTATAATTTCACAAAATTAGGGATGACATATATGGCTTAGTAAGAATAAACTGAATACAAGAATAAATGACACTTGTTAGAGGTAGATGGAAGCTAAAGTGGAGCTTACATAAACTATAGTAACTTAATAAATTACCTATACCTTGGTCAAGGAAATAATCTCAACTAATCATATGAATGCCAAGTAATCTAATTGAGAATTGATTAACTATGAATAAACTCCATGAACTACAAGACCCAGAACTGTTAGATATGAATGAAGAACTAAGAGAATTAAAAAATACTTGGTAGCTAAAGAACATATTAACTAAATATAATGAGTAGCTTGAGTATAGAAAGTTACAATGACTCAAGTTCTATTATTGGACTCAGTATAGGTCATATTGTAAGTTATGACAAGAAAGATGTCTACTAAGTAGTATAAATTGCCTGTTAGCAAGCAGCCAAGGAATTATTGAAGAGGTAACTATAAATACTATATTAGAATCTTAGGAAAAGCATTTTTTCTTCTCTCTTCATTAAATATCTTATTAGTTTAGCAATTAAGCTTTGTACTAAGAATTATTGCTCAAGAATATCTTTTGATATAGTTACAGCAAAACTATTTTACTATTTTAGTATATAGGACTAATATAACTGTTCCATGGTTATCTTACAAACTTTCACCATATACCTGAATGTCTAAAATAAATTAGAAGATAAGACTCTGTCAAAGTTAAATTATCACAGTAACCTATAGCAACTCAATAAATCACTTATATCTTAATCAAGACAACAATCCCAGCCAATTATATAAATGCCAAGCAACTAAATTAGAAGCGATCAACCATTAAGAACTTCACAGTCTATAAAACTCTAAATTGTTGAATATAGATAAAGTACTAAGAAAGCTGAAAAATACTTGGTATTTAAAAGAAATGTTAGCTGAATGTAGTAAGCAACTTAGGCAAGTTATGAGTTATGATAACTTAGATTTCATTATTGAATTTAACATAAGCTATATTATGAGTTACATTAAGAAGTATATACATCAAGAAATATAATTTGTTCATTGGCAAGTGATTAAGAGATTAGTAAAGAAGTAACTATAAATACTATGTTGGAATCTCATTTTCCCTTCTTTCTTTATTGAGTATTTTTATCATATGAAGCCTTAAGGGGTAAGAATTACAGTTGTAACTTGGCAATAGTATATTGTCACTGTATTGCTATAACTATAGCAAAACTATTTTGTGGCAACCTATAGGTTAAAGTAGGTTAACAACTACAAATCCAGCCCAAGGGGGTATGGTAGCAGGTTTGCGACAAGAACCTTACGCTAGACCACATTAGGCTAGTATGCGGCTCTGTTACTATATATAGTAATACTAGTTATGTTAAACTCTATGGTATTGGCACTGCAGGTCGCTATAAAGGTCACTATAATTGTATTTCCTATTTACAAGATACCAGAACACTATGTAGGAGGTTTTGATACATACAAGCGAATTATCAGTTTAATTTGGTCATTTATAGCTGCAGAATGAAACCAACACTACAACTGCTGCAAGGATCAAAGTAACTAGATTGATTATATATAATTAAGGTTGTTATAATGGTACTAGAAGATGCAAAACCGCTTGGACATGACCCTCCATATGCGATGACACAGTCTGACTTATACAAAGTAGAGTAGTGGAGGTGGGATTGCCAATAAGTCACTTAAAAGATCAGTAGAAAGTACAGGAAGCTCAAAATTCTTGTTTATGAAATGCCGACAAGAAATAAATGTAATAGGCTCTTCAAACATTGAAAATAAAATTAAAGAATGACCGACCAGCTCACTAACTTAGAAGTCACTTTAAAAGTCACTATACAAGCACATGAAAGTATATGTGACTTTTCTAGCAAACACTATAGTGACCCTCAACGCTCTCTAGGGGTCTAGCAACCCCCCACAAGCCACCAAAACACCTGAAACCCATTTGAACCCTAGGCAAATACGTACCAGTCCAGAATTAAACCCACTACTTCATGGGTCAGGCTCATATCACATAAACCCAACCCTACCCACCTTGGCAGGTAAGTGGCGAGTTGAGTCGGGTAACCCTCACCTGATTGCCAGCCTAATTATGACTATATTAAGAATATCTTGTGATATAACTTCCAAATTTTGGTCTAGCTAATAATTATTGCCAAGGCTGCAAACTGCTATTAAGCACACTATTATCGCAATTTTATATACTCAATGTTGCTGCTTAAGGCTCAAAATATCTATTATACCAATATAAAGTACAAAAGTTAAAGATATTGACTAGTATTAAAATAAAAGAATTATTCTTATAAAAACTTTTTCTATTTACTAAAAAGTGTAAAAAAGATCTACCTAATATACTTGTTTAAAAGAATAATACTTTAGTACATATATATTTTTCTTAAACAAAAATCCATAGTATTTTTAATATATAGTATCTATTATAGCCTAATAACTCTTTAAGCTTCAATACAATTGAACCAACATAAGTATTTCTTAAAAGAACTACTATTAAAACTAAAGCTCCAAAATGCAGAAAAAAGCTACAGTGTAACAGTGAAGACTTCAAGTATTATGAAATAAACAATACTAATATGCATTACTTGAGTTTAAAGATATTCAAAGTAAATTAATTTGTAAACATAATCTTCTTGTTACTAGAGACTATAATTACTTTCTAGCTAGAATTCAACAAGGTAACACGTAATTAGTGTGGCAATTGAGTCGGGTTATGCAGGGTTTTGGGTCGGGTTGAGTTGGGGTTTGCCAAGAGGGTTACGGGTTTAAACCCTAACCCACTTCAACATGCCCTGTGATTATATAAGTTACAATGTTTCGCCTCAATACCTATAAATGCCAAGAAATTGCCAATAACCCGACCCGATTCTCCTTGGCGGGTCAGTAGCAAGTTGGGTTGGGTTACCCTAACCCGCTTGCCAGTCTACATGTAATTATATCATTTGATATTTTAATAAAACTTAAATTATTAAGTAATTAATAATTTGGTTTAATATTTAATAAAAAGAAAGAAAAGGACTTTCCACAAATCTTTAAGCACTCTTTATAATTGCTTTTTATTAAGTTTCTTATTATTTACTATTATATAAAGTTGTGACTTATAACCTCAATTTTAAATTAGAAATCCTAAGTTATATTGTGACTTATAATCCTTTTACCTTAATGTAATTACTATATAACTTACTACTTTTGATTAACATATTATTTAGCTTTCTTAACTAATTAGAAATCTATCAGCTTTCTTTTTTAGTTACTCTTAATCTATTTTTAATTAAAGTACTTTATAGTTAATTAGTTACTCTTCATATTGTTCTTTTGATATTGTTATTGCTAGTTAAGTTTACTAAATGAGAGTTACTTAATCAAGATATTGTTATGAAAAATATTTTAAGCCCTAAGTATTATAGATATTTTGGGCTCTAAGCTCTAGAATGCTAGATACAAGTATGATGATCTAACTCTAATAAGGTTTTGTCTCCTAGTTTGTCTAGATATTTAGGTACATGGTGAGGCGTTCTTAAGATGATTATAGGACAGTTGTATTGGTCCTGTATACTGAGATAGCGAAATAGTTTTACTGCAACTATATCAAAAGATATCTTTGGGCGATAATTCTTGGTACAAAGCTTTATTGCTAAACTAATAAGACATTCAGTAAAGAGGGAAGAAAAGACACTTTCCCTGAGATACTAACACTATATTTATAATCATCTCTTTACTGATCTCTTAGCCATCTGCCAATAGGTGACTTATACCATTTGATATATTCTTTCCTCAATGTAACTCACACTTGACTCACGCTAAGTCTAATAATAAAACCTAAGTCATCGTGACTCATAACTTTCCATTCATATTTGAGCTACCCACTACATTTAGCTAACATGTCTTTCAGCTGCTAAGTGTCCTTCAGCTGCTAAGTGTCCTTCAACTTTCTTGATCCTGCTTTCATGACCAACAGTTCTGTGTCTGTGGGTCATGGTGATTTTTTTTAGCTAATCGCTTCTTGGCTAAACTGCTTGGCAGTTATATGGCTGGCTGAAGTTATTGCTTTGACTGAGGTGTGGGTGATTTATTAGCTTGCTGCAAGTCGCACTCTTAGTACTGAGAGCACTGATTATGCAAACTCTACTTTAACTCCTACTTACTCATGGCAAGTACTGTTCATCCTTGTATTCAGTTCATTCTTGTTGAGTTATATGTGCTGTCCTTAATCCTATAGGTTTGTGATCCAGTCCAATGATAGTAACGCCATTTTCATGTCTGTGGTATTCCTAATAAAGCTTAGGATGTTCGTGATAACAAGAATAGTATAGAAACTATTGGGTCAAATTATGAAAAAAGTTCTATTGAACATAGTATATAGCCAAGAGAACTAGTTACCAAATATGAATAGCAATGAAACTTACTAGAATATAGTACTTAAAGTATTAGTATACAGGTTATTAAGTTTATACACAACTTAACTAGCTACTACAATGTCAAGTAAGTAATATAAAAAATAATTGATGAATTATGAAGACCTCTAAATTGAGAACTAATTAGGGGTAATTTAAAGAAAAGCTGATAAGTCCTTGACTAGCTAAATAGCTAAAGAACATAATTAGTTTGAAGTAGTAAGTTATGCAATAATTATATACAAGTAAAAAGAATATAATTCATGAAGTTACTCAGGTTTTCTTATTTGAAATTCTAGTTGTGGGTTATATCTTGGCATAAAGTAATGTGATATGTGATAGTAAATAATTAGTGACTTGATAAAGAGCTACTATAAAAAGTACTTAGAGAATAACAGAAAGCACTTTTCTCTTCTCTTTATCAAATATATTATTTAAAAAGTTTATTACTTAACAATTCAAGTTTTATTGCCCAAGATATCGAAAGATATTATTATATACTACCTTGTTAAATCTCAGCTAGGAAGTAATTCTGGTTCCTGGCAATGAGAAAACCTTATTTACAAACTGAATTACTTTGAACAACTCAAGTCCAAGTAATGTGCACTAGTATCATTTATCTTATAATACTCAAAGCTTTTACTACTACATTAAGTTACAGAATATTATAGATACAGAAGTAAAGTAGGAACTATTAGATTAAATTGCAAACAAGGCATTATTAGATAAGATATATAATTAAAAAAGATAATTATTGATAATAAACAATAATAGAACCTACTGAGAATATAATAACTAAAGTAGTAAAGTAGAGATTATTAAATTTATATACTACACACTATATATGGCAATAGAAAAACATAATACAGCATCTTAGTTAAGTAGTCCTTACTTAATAGACTTAACTAGTTATGACAATATTAATATCATAGATATCTTAAGTTTTAAGTTGTAGGATATTACAAATACAGAAGTAATGCAGAAACTATTAAATTAGATTATAAACAAAATTTTATTAAGTATGGTATACAATTGAGAAAGTTAGTTACTATAAGACTGTTAGGCAATATTGAGTTTATGGGATTATGTATTCAATAGCAGTTTACAACTTTAGCAATAGCTATTAACTGAGTTGAAATCTAGAAACCATATGTAACATGAAGCTTTAAGGGTTAGGATTATAACTCAACAGTGATACGTCATCACACTGCATGTAGTTAGTGTGCTAAGGAACATATAATCTTCTTTCTATTATATATGCACAAGAGGCTACTTCTGGAAGAAGTAACAATTAGTTTTACAATTAGTTTTATTATTAGAATTTTATCCCATTGAGTAAAGTAATGCAAAGTATCATTTCTCTATTACCCTAACCTTAAGAGCCTTGTAATATAAGTGTGACTGTGGTTGGCATTCGGTTTAACGTCATTCACACTGTTTTAATAATTTAGAGGGTCTAGTTTTAGGGTAAGCTTTGATACTACATTACAAGGTAATCTCAATATAGTTATGATTATAATATATATATTATAGCTAGGTAGTTAATTTATGAAGAGGTACAAGGGATTGGCATTGCTATTCTCTATACTTTCTTCTGTAATAGAATTAATTGCTGTCTCTTTTATAAAAAATAGCAATATAGCTTTTAGTTTTAGCTACCTTATTTTTTTGAGAATTATCTGACACTTCTTCATTGCTCTATTTATCAGAAGTAAGTAATTACATTATAGCTACTAAATATAAATAATGATAAAACTTACTAAGAGTATATTACTGTAACAGGGAGCCCTAAGAGGCGAGAACTGCAGTTGTAGCTCAGCGGTGGTACACTGTCGTACCACATGTAATTAGTACGCTGAGAGATATATGTATGTAAATCCAGGAAACTACTTCTCCCAGAAGCAGCGATTAGTTCTATACTAGAAATCGACATTCTTAAGCTATTAGAATTCAGTTCATCGCACATAGTATTGTAGAGCTTCCATATGCTGTTGACCCTTATTCTTAAGCCTCATAACAGCACTCGGCGTTTGGCCCGATATCGTTCACACTGTTTTAGTAATTCAAAAAAGGCTGGCTTTAGGGCTAGCCCTGACAATTACTTAAAGTAGTAAAGTATAAGTTATGTATGATAATTGAAAAACATGAAATAATACTTTAATCAGGTAGTTCTTAACTAGTGAATTTCACTATCAGGGCTTGCTTTAAAGTCAGACCCTCTAGATTGTTAAAAAAGTATGAAGGACATTAAGTTAAATGCTAAACACAGTCACAGTAATATCATAGGACTTTAAAAGTCAGAGTAATAGAGATATGATGCTTTATATTACTTTGTGCAATGAAATAGAATTCTAGTGGTAAAATTAATTGTAGAACAAATTACTAGTTTTCCTAAAAACAGCCTCCTATATATATATATATTAGAAAGAAGATTACATGTTCCTTAGCATACTAACCATATATTACATAATGATACACTACTGTCAAGCTACAGTTTTAGCTCTTAAGGCTTTATATTATATCAGTTAGTTACTACTATGTTAAGGAAGTAATATAAGTAACAATTAATAAACTATGAAAATCTCTAACTAGAGAATACCTAAGAGTAATTACAAAGAAGAGTTGTATGACGATCTAACTCTGACAGAGTCTCATCTTCTAGTTTGTCTTAGGTATTCAGATATACAGCAAGATATTTATAAGATAAATGTAAGACAGTTATGTTAGTTCTATATATTAAGATAGTGAAATAACTCTACTGTAATTATATCCAAAAAATATCCTAAGTGATAATTCTTAGTATAAAGCTTAATTGATAAACTAATAAGATTTTTAGTGAAGAGGAAAGGAAAGATACTTTCCCTGAGATTTCAACACAGTATTTATAGCTACTTCTTCAGTGATTTCTTAGCTATCTATTAATGAGCAACCTATACTACTTGGTGTATATATTTCTTAGCATAACTCATAATATAACTCATACTAAGTTCAATAATAAAACCTAAGTTATTTTGACTTATGACTCTCTACCTATATTTGAGCTACCTATTACATTCAACTAATATATTTTTCAGCTTTTCTAGTCTTTTATTCTTATTCAATGATTCTAGATTTTATAGTCTATAAGACTTTCATATAGTTAATTACTTTCTAATTAGGTTACTTGGTATTTATGTAACTAGCTAAAGTCATTATCTTGACTGAAGTATAGGTAGTTTTATTAAGTTACTATAGATTGTACTTTTAGAGTAAGTTCTGCTTTAACCCTTACTTGTTTTCAGCGAGTACTATTCATTCTTATATTCAGTTCATTTCTGCTAAGTTATATATGTAGCTCTTAATCTTGTGGAAATGTAATCTGATCCAATAGTAGCTATTACTACTTCTATGTTTATAACATTATTCTGGTAAGACTTAAAATATTTGTAATAAGCTAATAGGTGCTTAACTAGCTAAGATAGCTAAAAAATATATTAGTTAGAAGTACTGAGTTGTGTAACAATTATATAGAAGTAAGGAAAGTATGAGTCACAAAGTAACTTAAGTTTTCTTACTTGAAATTCAAATTAATAAGTTATATCAAGGCATAACTGTAATATGGTATATGATTACTCAATGACAAGTAATTAGTAACTTAATAAAGAACTACTATAAAGAACACTTAAAAAGTAATAAAAAGTACTTTCTTTTTATTATAGATATTTTGAGCCTCAAGTTACAGAATATTATAAATATAGAAGTAGTACAGAAACTATTAAATGGAATTGCGAATAAAGCTTTATTAAGTATAGCATATAGCCAAGAGAGCTAACTACTAAATATAAGTAATAGTAAAACTTATTAAGAATATGCTATCTAAAGTAATAAAACATAGACTATTAAACCTATACAATATACACTATATGTAACAACTGAAAAACATAAGATAATACCCTAGTTAGACAGTCTTTACTTAATAGATCTAGCTAACTACCATAATACTAAGAGAGTAATACAAATAATGACTAATGAATTATAAAAGATCCTAATTTAGAATTGACTAAGAGTAATAACAGAAAAGAGCTAGCAGATTCCTTGTCAGGGTCTGTTCTAAAGCTAAACCCTCTAGATTAGTAAAATAGTGTAAACAATATCGGGCTAAATGCTAAGTGCGGTCACAGCAATGTCACAAGACTCTTAAAACTAGAGTAATAAAAATATGATACTTTGTATTACTTTACATTACTTTGCATGATAAGATGAAATTCTAATAGTAAAACTAATTGTAAAACTAATAACTATTTCTTCCAGAAGTAACCTATTGCACATACATTATAGAAAGAAAATTACATGTTTCTTAGCATACTAATTATATAGAATGTAATGGTACACTATTACTAAGCTGCAGTTCTAACTCTTAGAGTTTCATATTATATTTCTAACTAGCTAACATAGTTAAGGGATATGTCAATCAGAAGTAGTAAGTAATACAGTAATATTATAAATGTTCTGAGCCTTATCAGAATAACACTATAGATATAGAAGTAGCATCAATTACTATTAGATTGAATCTTAACTTTACAGAATTAGAGATGGTATGTATAACTCAACAAAAATAAATTGAATATAAGAATAGATGGTACTTATTAGAGGCAAATAGAAGCCAAAGCTGAGTTTACATAATCAGCACTCTTAGCACTGAGAGTGCAACCTATAGCAACTTAATAAATTATCTATACTATAGTTAAAGTAGTAACTTTAGCTAGTTACATGATTACTAAAGTGATTTAAATGAAAGATAACTAATCAACTGAAAGCTTCACAAACTACAGACTTAAAACTGTAAGATATAAAGGAAGAACCAAGAAAGTTAAAAGATACTTGGCAGCTAAAGAATATATCAGCTAAGTATAATGAGTGGCTCAAACATAAGTAGAGAGTTATGAGTTATAATGACTCAGGTTTTATTACTAAACTTAGTATAGGTCATATTGTAAGTTAAGTTGAGAAGTGTGCATACTAAGTAGTATAAGTCACCTGTTGATAGGTAGTTAAGAAATTAATGAAGAAGTAGTTATAAATACTACATTGGAATTTTAAGGAAAGTATCTTTCCTTCCCTCTTCACAAAATATCTTATTAGTTTAGTAATTAAGCTTTATATCAAAAATTATTGCCTAAAATACTCTTTGATATAGTTGCAGCAGAACTATTTCGCTATTTTAGTATATAGAACTAACATAACTGTTCCACAGTTACTACACAAATAGCTTACTGTATATCTAAATACTCAAGACAATGTGAAGACAAGACTTTGTCAAAGTTGAATGATCACAAATGATTACATAAAGATAAGAAAAGTATAAGTTACAAAATGACTCTAGTTTTCTTATACATAATTCAAGTTATGAGTTATGCTTTAATGTAATTGTAATGTAATGTGCAATCACTTAATAATAAGTAGTAGATAACTTAATGAAAAGCTATTATAGAGAATGTTTGGAAAATAATAGAAAGTACTTTTCTTTTTCTTTATTAAACATTTTATCAAGTTCTTATTATTTAATAAACTAAGTTTATTACTTAGAATATTAAAAGATATAATCGTATATTACTTTATTAAATTCTAGCTAGGAAGTAATTCTAGTTTCTGGTAACAAAACTGTTGTAAAATCGACCAAGTATAAAAGCGAAAACTAGGTAAGGAACAACTGTATTTGAACATAACAACTAACTAATTCTATATAAGGTTTTACCTGGACTTATATATTGATGTCGGTATTGCTCAGGCTCTTGGAAGCATCATTGAGGATGTCCAGATAGTAAACTTCTGAGCACGATTATGCCCGGATATAACTGATTCCGACAGCAGTGTTGCTTCTAATGGCAGTACTACTTCCAAACAATGTATAGGCATTAATCACAACAAAAACTATATTTATAAATCAAGTTATCTTAAACATTTCAAGTTTAAGTAATATATACTAGTATTATTTATCTCATAATACTTGAAGTCTTTGTTATTATATAAAGTTACTTCATTATTGGTTTGATAGTTTTAGTAGTAGCTTTTTATTTAGTAATCATTTATATTAATTAGGATTTTGTAAATATGATAGTAAAACTTATTATATTAAGATAGACAGTAACTGTAATCTTTTCTTTATATTTTTTCTTTACCTTTGTTTTTACAGCTTCAACTATAACTTTTAAATTATAATAGTTCTTGAGCTTAATTATTGATATTCTTTTAGACAAATTAGTATAATATAAGTTTTTTATCTTTATTATTAATTTTCAAGTTCTACTCATTATTGATAAATTGAAATAAGTTATCTATGATAACAATATAGTTAATGGAGATTTCATTTCTAGAGGCAATAAAGTATATAGTAAGTTTAAGATAATATTTTGTTGAGGAAAAAAATATTAGCTTAATATTTTCACTAGGAAAATCAACTTTCAAGTCTCATTATTATTATTTTAAATTTTAACTAAAGCTTGTTTAATTCTCTTTAATTGCTTTTACTAAATTTGTAGTAGTGAAAACTTTAAGTATTGTGAGATAGGCGATACTAGTGTACGCTACTTAAACTTGAATATTCTAGATAACTTAATTTGTGGATAAAGTCTTTTTGTTGCTAGAGACTAAAATCACTTTCTAGCTGAGATTTAATGAGGTAGTATACAATTATATCTTTTAATATTTTGGACAATAAAACTTGAATTATTAAGTAATAAACTTCTAAATAATACATTTAATAAAGAGAAGAGAAAATTACTTTTTATTGCTCTCTAAGTGCTTTTTATAGTAGCTTTTTATCAAGTTACTAAATGTCATGAACATTTTGAGCCTTGCTAAGATAAAGCCATGAACAGAGAGAATGGTATCGATTACTGTTGACTCAGATCATAGTTCTATAAAATTAGGGATAGTATACATTGCTTAACAAGAATGAACTAAATACAAAAATGGTTAGTATTTGTTAAAGTTAAGTGGGGGCCAAAGTGAGGCTCGTGCAATCAACGCAAACTGAAGTAACTCATAAATTACTTATACCCTAGTCAAGGCAATAACTTCAGCTAACTATATAAATATTAAGTAATTTAATTAGTAAGTGATTAACTATATGGAAGTTCTATGGACAATAAAATTCAGAAGTATTAAATGTAAATAAAGAACCAAGAGAGTTGAAAGGTACTTGACAGCTGAAAGATATATCAGTTAAGTGTAATAAGCAACTTAAGAATAGGCAGAAGGTTATAAGTCAAATAACTTAGGTTCTATTATTGGACTTGATATAAGTTGTATTGTGAGTCACCTTAAGAAGAATGTATATCAAGTAGTATGAGTTGTCCATTGGCAAGTAGCCAAGAGATCAGTGAAGAGGCAGCTATAAATACTATATTGGAATTTTAAAGAAAGTGTCTTTTCTTTCCTTTTCATCAAGTATCTTATTAATTTAGCAATTAAAGCTTCATACCAAAAATCATCATTTCAAGATATCTTTTGATATAGTTGTAGTAAAACCATTTTGTTATCACAGTATATAGAATTAATATAACTGTCCCATAGTTATTTTTTGAATATCTCACTATATACTTGAACACTTAAGACAAATTCAGAGACAAAATCTTATTAGAGTTGAATTATTACACTAAACACCTACTATCAAATAATTTCACACTATATTATAATCATGTTAAAGTGTAACTCTGTGACGATTTGACTCCAATAAAGTCTTATCTTCTAGTTTGTATAATGTTTAAGCACATAGCAAAGCATTTTTAGGATAATTGTGGAATAGTTATATTGATCTCATTACTGAGATAGTAAAATAGTTTTACTACAACTATATTAAAAGATATCTCAGGCGATAATTTTTGGTATAAAGTTTTTATTGCTAAACTAACAAAATATTTAGTGAAGAGAGAAGAAAAGATATTTTTCCTGGGATTCTAACTTTATACTTATAGCTATTTCTTCATTAACCTCTTAGCTACTTACCAACGAGTAACTCATACTAATTGATATATTCTTTTCTTAATATAACTCACACTTGATTCAGGCCAAGTTTAGTAATGAAATCTGAGTCATTGTAACTTATAACTTTTTGTTCATACTTAAGCTACCCACTATACTTAACTGACATGTCTTTCAGCTGCTAAGTGTCCTTCAACTCTTCTGGTTCTACTCTCATGACCAACAATTCTACATTTGTAAGTTGTAGTGATTTCTTTTAACCAATTGTGTCCTGGCTAGACCACTTGGCAGTCACGTAGCTAACTGAAGTTACTGCCTTAACTGAAGTATAAGTAATTTATTCATTTGTTGCAGTTTATGCCCTTGGTACTAAGAGCACTAATTGCACGAACCTTGCTTTGGCCTTTACTTACCTACAGCAAGTACTATTCACTCTCGTATTTGGTTCATTCTTGTTAAGTCGTATATGTCATTCTTAGCCTTATGAGTCTGTGATCTGATCTAATGATAACAGCGCTACTTTTATATTCATAGCATTTCTGATGAGGTTTGGGATGTTTGTAACAAACTCATAACCTAAATTATAAATAAGGAAACCTAAATTACGCAATAACTCATATTTCTCTTATCTAGATATAATCACTATATGACTTACTACTTCTGACTAACATATCTCTTAACTATTTCAGCTAGTTAGCGATTTGTTAGCTTCTCTCCTAAGTTGCCTTTAGCTAGTTTTTAGCTAGAGACCTTTATGGTTTATTAGTCACTTCTTATATTACTTCCTTAATATTGTAGTAGCTGGCTAAGTCCATGAAGTAAGAGTTGCCTAACTAAAATAGGTTTACTGTTATACTGTATCGTTAAGACTATATACAGCTTCAGCACCTTCATGGCTATATAGCAAAGTTCTACATTGTTACTTCTCAGGCTATGTTCACACTTGAGGCAAGGTGATTTTAGCTATAGATAAGTTATAATGAGTGTTAGTTATCCCCCATGAGCTCCAGAACTGAATTGAAGTATTTGTGTCATTTAGATGCTACTTCCTAATCATTTAGGACTGACTTAAGAACAATAGTGCGAATATCTTATATTTTTCAGTTGCTACACATAGTATGCAGTCTATAGGCTTGGCAGTCTACATGTTACTACTTTGGGTACTGTACCTTGATAAGTTCTATTACTATTTGTATTTAGTAACTAGTTCTCTTAACTGTATGCTCTGATTAATAGAGTTTCATTTGCGATCTAATCTAATAATTGCTGTATCACTCCCATATTCATAATGTCTTGTGGCTTGGGGCCCAAGATGTTCATAATAAAATTATAGTAAAAAAGTTAAGTAAAGTACTTTTTAAGTTCAAGGAAACTTTAATATAAAGTTTCCTTAAAAGCTGTAAAGTAGTATCTATAGTCTATAGTACTAGCTTAGCTATCTTATAAGTAATAATGATCTTTAAAGGTATTACTAATGAAAGAAAAGTTTAATATTATAGGTGAATAAAGACTTTAGACAGAAATTTAAGTCTATGGATCTAATTTTGATGTTGAATGAAAAAGCTAAAAAAATTTATATAACAATCAATACTTTTGCAAATAAGTATAGGAGCCATAGAGAAATACTTTACTTTTTACTTTTTATTTAAAGTAATATTGTATTTACAGATTTTAATAAGTTTATTGAAAGTATACTTAAATACTACAAAGCTATTATTGCAGCTTAAGGCAGTTATATCTAATAGTAAATCTTAATTATATATGTAAACTGATTTTAAAAGTTTTAATACTGGTGGTTAGATATTTACTAAAACTTCATCTTATTAAATTTTAGTTAAGTACTCTTCCTTCGATATTTCTCATGATAATTACTACCACCTTCTAACTCAATAACCTTATTAATGTGTTGCTTAATATGTTTTATTTACCTCTGAATTTTAATTTGTTTATGCATTTATAGCTTCTTTTTGTTATTTAAGTGAACTATTTTTTGTTATTACTTGCTTAAAATATGCTTATGCTAGTTCAACTATATTGAGATCTGAAGAGTTACCTAGCTATAGTAAGCATTGCACATTAAATATATCATAGATTTCTACTTATATTTAATGTATATGTACAAGGGCTTTATAATTTTGAACAATAGTTTTCGATCTTTTCTTAGCATATTTTTTTGCAAATAGAATGAGTTTTTTTTATTAAAATTACTCTTCTATATTGATGCCAGTTAATACTTCCAGCTTGAGCATTTTATACCAGTTTGTCAGTCTTTCAAGTAAATTACTATGTTAGTATCTTGTCTGGTACTTATTACTTAAAATTTAAATTTTTTAAGAATAAGTTTCCAAACAGTATTAATTGCTTTTAATTTCTTTTTTACTGCTTTTTTCTCCTATACAGTTTTGGGAGTCTAGATATACATAAGACTTTTTTTATTGTATAAAAAACAGCTCTTACCAATAAATTCAGAAGCTCATTTCTAGTAAGTATATATAATTGTACTATTATATTGTTTATCTTTAGTCTGCCAAACTTAAGTTCTACCTTGTTAATGCCTTAACATTTTACTGGTTTCATCAGACCAGATAATATTCTTTTAGTCTTCTATTGTTCAGTACTTATGTTTTAGAGCAAACTCTTGTTTAGCTTTCTGCATTTCTTCTATTAAGCCAGACTTTTATGTAGACTTAAACTTGCCTAACTTATAAGAATATAATATTTAAAGTACTGACATCTCTGAAATACCAGTAAGTTTATCTCTCAGACTATCATTTCTCTTCCTTTTTGACTTGTATGCACTATTTCAATTACTTTGGTTGAGGTTTTTTCTGTAATTACTGGAGATTGTCCAGAATGAGGTGCATCGGTGAAAAATTCATCTTTGAACTCAGTACTCACTTTAGGATCATAACCTCGTTCAATAGCGATTTTTCTAATGCGATATATTGTAACCTTGGATAAACCAGTGCGCTCTATAATTCTAGCTACTGGAATACCCTCTTCTAGTAGTGTGAGGGCTTGTGCCCGGAGGGTAATCGGAGTTGAGCGACCGGGCATTTTAGAGTGGTGAGGGAAAGATTTGATGGGGCTCGCTTAACTAGAATTTAGTTAAGAGTCTTAAAACTTTTGGGGTCGGCCTATGTATAGTCTTTTAAAATATCAAATCACCCTCCGTGGGTTTCGCTTCGCTGTACGATCACACATTGAACCCGGCTGTACATGCAAAGCAACTTCATGCTCACTTATGTAGTTGAGAATAGTTCGTGCATAAGTGTTTCCGAATCCCACTGACCGTAGTCGTATGGTTGCAGCGTACACCGCCTTTTATGTGTTACTCTTGGCCTTGCTAGACCCTATTTTACTATGTCCTCGATCTCGCTCAGCTAGTAATGATAAAATATGACTGGGAGTTAACTGTTCCGGCTGAAGTGAAGGATGGTTAAGCAAACGGCGACTATTCATTAACTTAAAATATGGCCACATGCAGCATTAATGAAGTTTTGAAGCCCTTGATAGTCATATATCTTTTTTCATATGTGCCCCTGCGCTTATATATGTGATTTTTACGGTCAAAGGTGTTGCTACTCTAGCAGGTCATTTGGCCTATTCTCTAATGTCTCAGTTACACCTTCTTTGGCAGAAACATTCTACCCTCCCCGTTTTCAGTCTTTCAGGATTTCCCCCCTAATCCGTTCCTCAGTCTTTCAGCCGTTTCTGTTAGAATCCCAAAGGCTCGCCTTATATACTTCTCCTCTGCTTTCGGGTTCGCACTGACTACCCGGATAGCATAAACTCCACAAACCACACCACTTGTGATGAAAATTCCGCCTTGGCTATTAACGGTCTCGTAGACCTCCTTTGTCAGGCTATTAGAATCCATTTGGGAATGGGAAGTAGCGTCTGGGGTAAAATCATTCGTGTAGGCCTCATGCACTGGGTAGGCAGAAGTGAGAGCCGGTGACTTGGGAAGTGGCACCACTGTAAAGACTGTAAGGGCAAATGCAGGAGCAGTAACGATTCTGAAGAGATCCGGCCGAGTCTCGATCAAGGAAGCAAATATTTGACCAAGCTTCACGGTACGTCGTATGTGATTCTTCAATCCCTCGACGCCATAAGTACGTATGACGAACCATATCTTCAGAGAGCGGAATCTTCTCCCGAGCGGTATTTGCCAATCTCTGTAGTCTGTGACAAGTCCAGAATCCGAATAATCATTACGCAAATACGACGGCGTGATGGATAGTGCATCAATCAAGTGCTTGCGTCGCTTGACGAAGAGACAGCTAAATAAATGGGTTAGCAGAAAAGTAACAGCACAAGAGTGCGCATTTACCTAGCATCGAAGTTTGTTAGTAGCCACTTATGCATATTCATGTCAAAGCTATCGAAAGCCTCGAAGTTTCGCGTGAGGTGCTGATATTCTTCGCACACAAGTGCAGCGCCAGCATATGCAGCGTCAACATGAACCCATATTTGGGGATGCTCCTTTACAACTTCTGCTATCTCTGCGAAGTCATCGACGGCACAGGTGGCGGTACTTCCTGGTGCATACATCAGCAACGCGGTTGCTATCGCACGGCCGATTCGGAATTACCTAGTGAGGCAGTAAGGTAGAATGGCTCTAGCCCCTCCAGCCGGCATTCCTCTAGTGCCCTGTGCAGGTTTGCTCCTCTCAAGCTCAGATCATCTTTCAGCTCAACGGGAATAGCCCTGAACTTGGTTCCGGTAATTAACGCAGCTTTTTGGGTGCTGCTGTGGGCTGCCTGACTGCCCAATGCTACAAGCTTGCCCCTTTTCTCCGCTATCGCCCTCTCATTCTCAGCACCTTCAAGGTGTGCAGTGGTTTCTCTTAGATATCTGTCGCGAGCAGCGACCATAACCGTAACGATTGCTTCAGAAGCAGATCCTTGTATGACCCCGCCACCCTCTCCAGAAGACAAGAAACAAGCGGGGAGGTTAAGCAATTTGGCAAGCCAATCCAACACAATTGTTTCAAGCTCTGTTACTGCTGGCGAACATAGCCAATTGAACGCTGCGGCCGTGAATGCGCCAGAGTATAGTTCCCCTAGTATACCAGGATAGGTCGAAGATGCTGGAAAGAAGGCCATAAAGTTTGGGTGTTGCCTTGGACATTGTGAGTATTTAAGTAGTTCATCACAATAACTTGAGAGTGGCCTACCAATGCGTCAGACCTGGGATAATCTTCGTTTCGATATCTGCTTGTATGTCTTCCCATTTCTCACCCTCTTGCGGGGGGCCTTCTGGGAGAAGTTTCCGAAGGTAACCCGGCTCTACATTAGAGACTACTCTGCGTTCTTCAATCGTGTCATAATAATTTATTACTGTGATATGTGTTAGCGGAATGCTTTGCTGCTTCGAGTTTTGGTCAGGTCGACCAAAGTTATTCCGGTGTACTGACTTTCGTCGATTGCGGCATGAGCTGCTGTCCGAAATTGACTGGAATCCATGTCCACCTCTTTTGACTACGCCGTCGATGACGCATCGTGAAAGCATTTCGGTGATGTCCACGCATCTTTAAATTGATTGTGCGGAACTGAATTCCGCTTGCGTGCTCAAAATCTACAAGGATATATACGGCTTAACGAAATTCACGGGCACGTGCCCACTCACGGCACTTTCCCACTTTCATCAACACCATGACACGCGATTCGAACGCGTCGCGACAAAGCCATGACGATCGCATTGCCGCTGCGATAGTGGATTTGAAGTCACAAAAGAAGCCTAATTTCATGGCTACAGCAAAAAAAATAGCAGCTCGAACGAACAACTCTGGCAAAACGGTTTAAAGGCCAGACTCGATCTATTGAGACCTATCAATCAGAATCGAGCTGTCGACTCAGCAACGCACAGGAAGAGGTGCTTATCGAGTATATTGATAAGCTTACCTTACAGGGGTTGCCGCCAGCCCCTCGAATTGTGTGTAATCTTGCAGAAGAGATTGTGGCAGAGCCGGTTGGAATTAACTGGCATTTGAGCTTTGTCGCCCATCACAGAGATCGACTTTCCAGCACGTATTTGTGCAATATCGATCATGTGCAAAAGAAAGCTGATAATTATTATCGCTTTCAGCATTATTATGACCTAGTAAGTACTATTTTTGCATTAAGATTATACTCCCTATTCTCTTTTTATTGAAAATTTAGCTAATATTTGGTAGTTACATTATATTATCGATAAATACAATATTATAGCTGATAATATATATAACATAAATGAGAAAAGCTTTGTCTTGGGTCAGGCAAGTGCTATTAAGCATATACTGACTTATGAGGCTTTTGAAACTAGTTAGATTGTTGGAGCTAGTTAAGATAGTAATTATGAATTTATTAGTATTTTAGTTGGCATTTGCACTGATAGTAGCAACATTCCACTGGCTCTGATTTATAGGGGAAATTCACATAATCTTCATAGATCTTGGGTGAAGGATGTTGACAGTTTTAATCTAACTTAGTTTGCTACGACATTATCCGGATGGACTAGTAATTCGCTTGACCTTCAATGGCTCGTTAGCTTGTTTGATTGCTACATAAAGGAGAAAGTAAGGAGGTCTCGCTACTTGCTTATCGTCAACAGACATTTGAGCCATATGAATATGGTATTTATCGCCATAGCTGATGAGCAAAAAATTATTCTATTAATCTTCCTGCCATATTCAACTTACTATTTGCAACCTCTCGACGTTAGCCTATTATCTCTACTCGAGAAAGCATATACTAAAGACTTGAACGACTTTATATTTCACGGCCTTAAACTAGTAAGCATAAATAAGGGGCCTTTTTCACTTAGCTTGGAACTCTGTTTTCACAAAGAAGAATATTAAGTCAAGCTTAAAAACTATAGATATCTTTTCTTACAATTCAAGCAGAGCATTAAAATTTCTAGTTACAAAAAGTTTTGCAGCTCTTTCTTCTGCATCTTCTGCTATCTGTCTGCCAACTTCCTTGACCCCTTATGCTAATCATTGTGCCTTTTGGAAGCTTTATACCTGTCATGAACATCCCGAGCCTCATCAGGAACGCTACGGACACAGGAGTGGTACTGGAACTATTAGACTAGATTGCAGGCCTATGGGACACAGATGGCATAAACAGCTTGGCAAGGATGAACTAAATATGAGGATGAGCAGCACTTGCCGTAAGAACGTGAGGGCTGGAACAAGGGTTCGTGCAATTAGCGCCCTCAGCGCTGAAAGCGCAACTTACGGCAGCTCAATAAATTACCCACACCCCTGTCAAGGCAATGACCTCAGCCAGCTACAGTGTTGCCAAGGAGTCTAGCCAGGAAGCGACCCACCAACAAAAACCACCACGACCTACGGACGAAGAATCGTTGGTTGTGGGCAACGGATCAGGAGAGTTGAGAAACACTTGGCAGCTAAAGAACACGTCAGCTAGGTATAGTGGGCAGCTCAGGTATGGATGAAGAGTATAAGTCATGATGACTCGGGTTTCATTAGTGGACTCGGCGTGAGTCGGACATGAGTCACACTGAGGAAAAAGCACCCCAAATGATATGAGTTGCCCGTTGGCAGGTGGCCAAGAGATCAGTGAAGAGGCAGCTATAAATATAGCGTTGAAGTCTCAGGGAAAGCATCTTTTCTTCCCTCTTTATTGAAAGTCTTGTTAGTTTAACAATATAAGCTTCATACCAAGAATCATCGCTCAAGATACCTTTTGATATAAGTTACAGTAGGACTGTTTCACTATCCCAGTATACGAGACTAATATACTTGTCTCACAGTTGCCCAAAGAACACCACGCCATATACCTGAATACCAAGACAAATTAGGAGACAAGACCTCATCGAAGTCAGATCGTCACAGCTTTCCAGCCTTGCAATCAGCCTTTTGAACAGTTATTATAATAGCAATTGCTACTTTCTTCTCTCTTGAGAGCTGCTGCTTCCTGCTTTTCCTGCTTCTTTTCCTCCCGCTGCTAAGCTTGCTTAACCTTGTGGTACTCTTTCTTCTCTCTCTCCAACTTTACAGCATCTTCCCAAGCATCATAAAGTTTCTGAGCACAAACTCACTTGCTTGAAGAGATCAAGAGGACATCTTCAGTCTACTTCTTTCCCAAAATATTAAGTTGAGTGCCCTTGGCCTGCTTTCACTTCTGTAGGAGAATGATTCACTTTAGGCCAAGTATATAAGTCTCTAGAAAACTAACTTTTATTATATGATGATTTGACTCCGATGAGGTCTCGTCTCCTAATTTGTCTTGGTGTTCAGGTATACAGCGTGGTGTTCTTTGGGCGACTGTGAGACAAGTATGTTAGTCTTGTATACTGGGATAGCAAAACAGTCCTACTGCAACTTATATCAAAAGGTATCTTGAGTGATGGTTCTTGGTACGAAGCTTATATTGCTAAATTAACAAGACTTTCAATGAAGAGGGAAGGAAAGACGCTTTCCCTGAGACTTCAACGCTATATTTATAGCTGCCTCTTCACTGATCTCTTGGCCACCTGCCAATGGGCAACTCATACTATTTGGGGTGCTTTTTCCTCGGCGTGACTCATGTCTAACTCACGCCGAGTCCACTAATGAAACCTGAGTCACTACGACTCATACTTTCTATCCATACCTGAGCTGCCTACTACATCTAGCTGATATGTCCTTTAGCTACTAAGTGTTTCTCAGCTCTCCTGGTCCGTAGTCCATGACTAACGGTTCTTCGTTCGTAGGTTGCGGTGGTTCCTGTTGGTCAGTTGCTTCCTGGCTAGGCTTTTTAGTAGTACTGTGGCTGGTTGAGATCATTACCTTGACAAGGATGTGGGTAATTTACTGAGCTGCCGCGGGTCACGCTCTCAATGCTAAAAGCACTGATTGTCCGGACTCTTGCTTCAACCCCCACGTTCCCACAGCAAGTGCCACCCATTCTTGTATTCGGTTCATCCTTGCCGAGCCACCCTTGTCCTATAGGCTTGCGATCTGGTCCAATGGTTCCAGCGTCACTCCCGTGTCCGTGGCGTTCCTGATGAGGCTTAGGTTATCCGTGACAAAAGCTTGTAACAGTAAAGGAGAAAGCCAAAATAGCTGGGAATCACAAGCTTATAACTTAGGAAGCCTTGACAACTAGGAAATAAAGTGTAGAAAGGGCTACTGAGCAGGAAACATCACAAAAATGGTAAAAAAAAGTTTGTGGAGCCTTGAGTAGGGCTTGAACAGGTGATTTATAGGCTAATAATACTTTTAGGTTATTCTACAGTTACTAGAGACTAGCAATTGTTTGCTACAGGTTATAATGATCTAACTCCGATGAGGTTTTGTCTCCTAATTTATCTTGGTATTCAAGTACATAGCATGGCATTTTAAGGGTGACCGTAAAACTAGTATGTTAGTTCTGTATATTAAGATAGTGAAATGGTCCTGCTGCAACTATATCAAAAGACATCTTTGGGTAATAATTCTTAGTATAAAACTTATATTGCTAAACTAGTAAGACTTTTAGTGAAGAGGAAAGAAAAGATGCTTTCCCTGAAACTCCAATACTATATTTATAGCTATCTCTTCACTGATATCTTGGCTACCTGCTAACAGGCAACTTATACTACTTGAGGTATTCTTTCCTCAACGTGACTCATACTTAATTCATGCTAAGTCCACTAATGAAACCTGATATCACAGACATGGAAGTAGTGCTGGAACCATTGGACCGGATCGCTAGCCTATAGGACACAGATGGCTCAAATGGCTCGGCAAGGATGAATTGAATACAAGGATGAACGGCACCTACCATGGGCAAGTGGGGGTTGACACAGAGGTTCATGCAATTAGTGCTCTCAGTGCTGAGAGTGCAACCTGCAGCAACTCAATAAATCATCTACACCTCGATCAAGGCAGTAACTTCAGCTAACCACACGACTGTCAAGTGGTCTAGCCAGGAAATGACTGGCCAACAGGAACCATCACAACCTATAGATGAGAAACTGTTGGTTATGGGTAAAGGACCAGAAGAGCTAAAGAATACTTGGCAGCTGAAGAACACATCAGCTGGATATAGTGGGCAGCTCAGGTATGGATGGAGAGTTGTAAGTCATGACGACTCTGGTTTCATTATTGGACTCAGTATAAGTCAGGTGTGAGTCACACTGAGAACAGAACATCTTAAATAGTATGAGTTGTTTATTGGCAGGTAGTCAAGAGATTAGTGAAGAGACAGCTATAAATATAGCATTAAAGTCTCAGGGAAAGTGTCTTTCCTTTCCTCTTCACTGAAAGTCTTGTTAGTTTAGCAATATAAGCTTAATACCAAGAATTATTGCCCAAGATATCTTTTGATATAAGTTACAGCAAGACTGTTTCACTATTTCAGTATACAGAACTAACATATCTATCCTATAATCACTCAAAGAACGCCACACCATATACCTGAACATCAAGACAAACTAGGAGACGAGATCTTATCAGAGTCAGATCATCACATCTAAGTCGTCATAACTCACAATTTTCCATCTATACCCGAACTGCCCACTATACTCAGCTGACATGTTCTTTAGCTGCCAAGTGTTCTTCAGCTCTCCTGGTCCTTCATTCACAACCAACAGTTCCTCATCTATAGGTTGGGGTAGTTTCTATTGGCTAGTCATTTTCTGGCTAAACTGCTTGGCAGTTGTGTAGCTGGCTGAGGTTACTACCTTGACCAGGGTGTAGGTGATTTATTAAGTTGCTATGGGCTGCGCTCTTAGTACTGAGAGCGCTGATTGCGGGAACCCCTGCTTTGGCCCCCACTTGTTTACAGTAAGTGCTATTCATCCTCATATTCAGTTCTGTTCAAGTCATTCATGTCCCATAGATTTGCAATCTGGTCTAATGGTTCTAGCACCACTCCCATGTCTGTGGCATTCCTGATGAGGCTTGGGATGTCGGTGACACAGGTGAAGATAGGTAGAAAGGGAATTACTTCAATAGAGGAGATTATCAAGACAGGATTTCATGGGCGGTTGATTCGTCAGCCACAGTGCTTTCAAATTTAAGCTTTTTTTTTTTACAGTGTTCGTTTTATATAGTTTAATGTCTAATATACTGCGATTTTAAATCTCTAGCCCTTACTTTTTAAAGTTGTTGTTGAAGATCTTGGTAACAGCGCTGTTACGCGAAAAAGTGGGAAAGTGCCGGGAGTGGGCACGTGCCTGTGAATTTCGTTAGTCAAACTTAATAAGTTGTCCCAACGCCGCAGCCCATCCGAACTTCAAAAAACGGCAACAGTATACTCTACAACGACTCGAAACCCACCAAATCAACTGATCAGGGTTCCAATCATGGGCCACGCAACAGCCAAGGTAAATGGCAAGACAATTGCTGAAACAAATGACTACGAAGTCGTCGAAGGAACTATATGTAAAGGATGCCCTACTTCGTATATTTGCGCCAAGAGGCCTAGGAAGACTGACAAGATGAGTTCTAGTTTCCTCCCTCGTAAGTGTATTGCTTTAGACGGCATTCACACATCCCAAGTGCACTCAAAGTTACTTATCGGTATCTTTTCCGCTCGTAGCTCGATTGACCAGTCATACTTCTCTAAATCAACTCTAACCACAGTCAGTCCCTAGAAGGGAACTGCATCCTACTATAGTGTTAACGTAGATGGTGTGTCTGGTTCACACTCACAAAATTGTACTATATTTTCACAGGCTCTGACTGCATACTTAGGGACGGAATTAAATAACGCTGCCTGATACTATCCAGAACCCGAAGACAAAGCAAATAACATCAAGGGCTATGTCGCCTTCTGTAAGACCAAAGCCTGTCCTGTCGTTTTTCATCTGCTTTGACTAGAGCTTATAGGTGTATGCCACAGACAAAGCAAAGTCGAAGTCAGCTCCGACTAGCGTTAACTTCAAACCCCTAAAGATTGGCTGACGGGTTCAGGACGGGACAGGCATTCCTAGGTCGTCAAAAGGAGAGGTGGAATAATTAATGCACATGTAGTGCTAAAGCAGGCTAACAGGTACTCTGCTTTGAACGGTCAAGATTAGATTCACCAGCCTGTGGCTTATGGCGAATATTGAGTGCCACAGTCCAGGACCAATACTGGAATTACTCTCCCGAACTCGCTCACTAACCTAAATGATGTGATTGTTAGGGATGAGTTTAAGATCTTCTTTCTCCTTTCCCATCGCTTTTCCAATAGACTACATGGATAGGCTACAGCCCTAATGGCAGCACTTTTGGTGCTGTAACTGAGTCCCCTTCATTTCCATGGGATCTTCGGTAGCGATACTAAAGGGCAAAGAGTGAAAACCATAAGGTGTCACGATTAAGCCGGAGCGTCTTCTTGAACCTTGGTCGAGAGATGAAGGTGGATAGAATTGGCTTGACTTTGTTGGCTGTACAGCGCAGCCCAGAATATCGAAATTCTTTGTAGATTTTAGCTCTGCATCCGCGATACTTTTGCGTATAGCAAGTCCGCCTAGGAGCCTATGAATTGATCTGGTACATAAAGCATAGATAGGTATGCGCGGGGGTTCGATAGACTCTAATCCTTATGCCTTTCCACCAGCTTCCTGAGCCACCTACTTCAACACTACATGGGCCCCTCTAGCTTCAAGGTAGTTCTCCGCCACGCCCTGCCCCAAACTCCTCACGACAGCAAATATCTCGGTATTGTGGTACCTCAATCTTGTCTTAGGATCCGTATACGGAGCTGCAAGCCCTGTGATATCACAGTAGTGTTTCTGATGGGCTGGATGTAGCGAAGGTGGGGATTCGATGTTCGTGTATGTAGCCACCGGCCCGGAGACAATGTTGTTTGGCCCATTCCTTTCCAGTACAAGGGTTCGGAGATTCTGCGCCGCCTGGGCTATATTCGATTGTGCTGCTGAAGGTACGAGTCCTCCTGTATTACTGGATGAAGGAGGGAGGGGAGTAGAGGTGCCGCTGTTGTTCTGGGTCGCGAGGAGGGATGCTTCTTTCCTGGAGGCGTCTGAGAGAATTTGTTTGATATTTTTGTTGCGCCGCTGTGGTGGTTTCCAGTGCGGATTGCGGAAGGGTTTTGGAATGTGGGTAATGTCGAGTTTGTCAAGGAGTTGGAGATGAGAGTCATCTGAAGTTGCCGTAGGGGCCATATTGGGTGTGAAGGCACTTGCTATCGTTCAGCTGTAGATTGAGTTCGCCCGTCCCTCATTTGTGTAAATTGTGAATTTCGTCTGGTATTGAGAGTTTGCAACGAAGAAAGAGCACCCACAGCTTCAAAGCGTGCTTCAGGTCGCTTCGGCTTATCGATAATCCGAATTAGTCCGACGCGTCTAAGAAAGTCCAGCCTGCAGCGACGCGGTTCCCGTCTGACGCAACGCCATCCACACTTTCACCACTCTCTGATCAAGATACGGTTATTCTACAATGGTAAGGCTATATGCGCGAACGTGTTGTAGTCTTGCAGCCTGTTCACAGTAGCTCTAGGAGAGTCCCCACGAACATCAACAGAATTTACTGCTATCACGAATCATAACAAACGTGGTAAGCCACATTGTCCAATCACATTGATCTACCGAGTAGCTAAAGGTGATCCGTGTAGGAGAAATTGAATGAAGCCGTTATAATGCTTAATAAGAGTCTTCAGGTCAGTTATTCCACAGGGCTAGGGCAGCCCGCACAACCATTAACGGGGATGGGCGGCCCTTAGGACATCAACATCCAGAACACGCAGGTAGAGCTGGTAGCGCAGATGTTCAAGAACTATCAGTCGAATGTACTATTTCACCTGGAAGGTCAGTAACACAGCATATCATAGGTTACGTGTTTGCATATTGGAATTCAGTTCACTGACTTCCGATGTCCTCCCCAGCCACCGACAGTCTCAAAGACCCGTCGTAATAGTGTCCGCATCACCTTTAAGTGTGCTTTTCGTGATAGGAATTTTTGTTGCCCACAGAAATTGTATTTGTAAGATCTCTGCGACGATGTTACTGTTAAGCGCGTCAAGCGCGGACGTGGGGAATGCAACACTAGCTTTCTTCCACTTTAAGCCAATTTTGCATTGAGCATTCGTAGCTGTCAAATAAATGCGCGTATGCGAATTCCTGAATTTTCCTCGCACAACTACAATGAGGTGACAACCTGAACCACAGCCGGAATAATGCTCCAATCATCAAATGCTTCATCTATGCCCTCCCGACAGCAATCTCCCAAACCACCGCCCCGAATATGGAACGTGCGCGAGCCGCCGTTTGAAGGCATCCGACCGCCAGTGGCAGATGGGTATGCACGATCCGCTCATTGTGGAACTATAGTTATCGATAATGGTGAGTCCTGGGCCAAAGGGTCCGTCATAGGCAAATGCAGACTCTGCTCTCAGCTGAAGAGGTCCCTTTGGACATTCGCTGACTTCCGTTTCCATAGGGTCGTCTTGTACGAGGGCAGGCTGGTCTTTCGATCAATCGCCCCGCTTGTTGCTCCCGCCGATTATGTCTCGATACAGAGACAGGAAGCTCTCCAAAACCTACACGTTCGTTGGATTAGATGTCTATGCCGACCAGAACGCACGGCAGCAAATGCGGAATGCCTTTGAGGCTGGGAGTGGGATTGTGAGCAATTGGGATGTCATGGAAGCCGTCCTCGACTATATATTTTTGAAACTTGGTGTTGATGGAGCAGAGGGAGGTGTAGGAAGACCGATCGTTATGACGGAGCCTGTTGCAAATCTAGGATACTCAAGAAAGAGTGGGTTCCTTCCCTCCTAGTGTGATTTAATATCACGCTAGTATTCTCAAGGTACTGATGTTCCTATCTCTATGTAGCGATGACGGAGATTATTTTCGAATGCTACTCCGCCCCTTCTCTTGCCTACGGCATCGACTCACTGTTTTCGTATGGCTATAATGACGGAAAAACTGGGCTTGTGGTATCATCATCACACAGCTCGACACACTTGATCCCGGTGGTGAATACAAAGGCCTTGCTTTCACATGCAACCCGTCTTAACTGGGGTCGTTCTCAAAGCGCTGAATATTTACTTAAGTTGTTACAGCTCAAATACCCAACTTTTCCGGGCAAGATTACAAGCTTTCAAGTGGAGGACATGGTTCGGGAGCACTGCTATATCTCCACGGATTATGTGCAAGAATTGAGTCAGTACCTCGACTGGACGGGATTGGAAGATAGAAATCACATCATTCAATTCCCATACACAGAGCAAGTGGTCGTACAGAAGACTGAAGAGGAGCTAGCGAGAATAGCAGAGAAGAGAAAGGAGAGCGGCAGGAGACTTCAAGAGCAGGCTGCAAAAATGCGACTTGAAAAGGTAATCTTCTTGTTTGTACTTTCCGTTAAACAACTACTCACTCCTATCAGCTCATTAAAAAGGAGCAAGAACTTGAGTACTACAAGGAACTCCAGCAAAAGGCGATAACTGAAACCAAAAAGGAGTTCAAGCGGCTACTAGAATCCAATGATTTCAAGGACGAAGCGCAACTGGAGAAAGCTGTGAAGGAACTGGATAAGTCCATACGGAAAGCAAGAACCAAGGATGTGGGAGGTCCCGAAAATGATGAAGAGGAAGAACCACCGACATTTCCTTTACTAGACATTCCGGATGAGCAGCTAGATGAAGCGGGCCTAAAGCAGAAGCGGCATCAGAAACTAATGAAGTCTAATCATGACGCTCGAGCTCGAGCGAAAGCAGAAAAGGAGAAAGAAAAGGCTAGAATAGCAGAGGAAGAGAGATTAGATCAGGAGCGAAGGGAAACAGACTTGGAAGGGTGGCTACAAGAACGCCGGGCAGCTCGTGAGGTATGTCAAGCTCATCATTTTTTCCTTGCCTCAACGGCTGGGGCAAATCCTTATATTCTTATGTGCGTCTTACACGGCATTTTTTGGAACATGTTCAGCTTTTCCTCGTGCTTACCGCACTATCTGCAGGCTCTGCTACAGAAAATAAAGGACCGCCAACGGCTTAAGGCCGACCTCAGCAATCGCAAGTCACTAGCCAGTCAGATGCGAATGAAGAGTATAGCCAATCTTGCCTCAGACACACCCAACTCGAAGAAGCGAAGGCGCGGCGGCGACGAGGACACATTTGGCGCAAATGACGACGACTGGGGTGTATATCGGAGCATCACAACAGGAAATCAGAGCGACGACGACGAGGAGGAGGATATCAACACAAGTGTTAAGAATCTAGAAGCTCTGCTTCTTCAGTATGACCCTACCTTCACGGAGCAACACACACTCGATGCCCAGTCTGACTGGACCAAAAGCTTAATGCACGCCTTTCTCCGAGGACCGTACCCCTTTGACCCTGATAGTCAGAGGGATACACATCAAATCCACCTGAATGTTGAAAGGATCCGCGTCCCGGAGGTGGTGTTTCAACCCTCTATTGCCGGTTTAGACCAAGCTGGCATTGTTGAGATAGCATCCGATATCATCATGCAGCGGATATCGAATGTGAAAGACCGACAGGATATACTCAAAGACATATTCCTAACCGGCGGGAATACCATGTTCCAGAGCTTCGATGAGAGACTTCAAGATGAACTACGAGCCGTTTTACCTGCGGACAGTCCCCTGCAAGTTCGGCGAGCTAAAGACCCAATTCTGGATGCTTGGAGAGGCGCGGCGAAATGGTCTTCCGGGCTAGAGTGGAAGATTGCTGCTGTCACGCGGGAGGAATACCTGGAAAAGGGTGGCGAATATATGAAGGTCAGTGGTCCTAGCTCTTTAAGTTCCCGCTAGGTATTTCTGGGTCTGCAGCGTGACGCTGCTCAGGTCAGTGATATGGCAACGAAGCTAACATTCGCTTGAAAGGAACATAACCTTGGGAATTCATACACGTGAAGACCATGCGCGATGTGACACCGCTAAACATGGACTGCGTCGAAGACGCTACGTGACCTTGCCCATGGCGTATGGTCTCAGTAGCAGAGTAGATCCAAATAAATAGACTTTTCAGACAATACTTATTTAGTTACAAGGGTCCCTCTAGATCTCAATTTCTTCGCATTCTCCCGATCTTACGATCACCCCACCTTAGCCCACCCTGGTGAGGTCGCTAAGGAATCACTAACACCACGGTGTCTAAAAACCTGAGCCTCCTCATGTAGTAATTGAGCTTGCCTTGGATGCATGGTTCCCCCAAATCTCGACGCTCTCTTGGCGATGCAGTCGAGTATCATGAGTGACTCATGCTACTAACGCACTAACTTAGCTGCCTGATATCCAAAAGAACCACAAAAATATAACCCTATCCCGATAACAAAAAGGATACTATCTAGGCTTCTTAAGTAGACACTTCTGCAGACACTTCAGCCTACCCTTAGATATCGGGGAGTGCCATGCGTAAGTGAGACTGTATCCTCCAGCTATTTCCATAACCATAGATAATCATAGAAAGCACATCATTTAGTAGACAAGATTAAAGAATTTGCGTCTCAATTCAACCGTCCCACCTCCGTAAAACATAGTATACACAATGTGGGCCTCAATAATTCTCTCCTGATATCATCAGAAAGCATTCTATAGAGAGTAGACTGATGGCAGCATTAAGTAGAAGCATCGACGGCAAAGAGAAGCCGAGATCTTCTTTCTGCGTCTTTTAAAGAAGGCACGCCCCACATAGCAAGCAAAAAAAACGTGATCCTCCAGTTAACACCGACAGATATAACGCCTGACAGAAATAAAAATACCTTAGAGACCGTAAGTTTTACACTGAGAGTTCGTGACTTTCAATTAGATGCCAAGGCTATTCCCATTGGTCTCAGGTTTTGCTCCTACGTCAGTAGATGGAGTGATCGCAAGACCTTCTCCGTTCTTCATGCGCTTAGCTGGGTGATAATCACCCATCAAGTACGCGGCCTCCTCATGGTGATGTTTCCCACTTCCAAGGTCTGCAGCAACAGCTTGCGCAGCAGAAGCTTGAAGCTGACTCGCTGCTGTAGCTCCCATCGGTGCCGTAGGAGCTGGCCCATGATGCTGAAGCGGGTCATGTCTGGGCTGGTTTAGGTCGATGTTTTGTGGAGGTGGTGGAAGCTCGCCTTGGGATTCGATGAGACGAGACTGGAGGTTGATAATGTAGTCTCGCAGCTGGTAGTTTTCTGCCTGGATCGCCTTATAATTCTCCTCCAGGGCGTGAAGATCCCTGACTTGCTCTTCTAGCTTCTTGATGTGGCCTTCCTTTCTTTGACGAAAAGCACGCTGTTAGAGAGACCGTCAAGGTCAGCTTACGTACACAAGCGATGACGAAGATAT
This sequence comes from Nothomitra cinnamomea, assembly GCA_022345685.2. Classification (NCBI taxonomy): domain Eukaryota; kingdom Fungi; phylum Ascomycota; class Geoglossomycetes; genus Nothomitra; species Nothomitra cinnamomea. The sequence goes on along the minus strand of JAJDMX020000067.1, from coordinate 94,259 downwards.
GACAAAGCGAGGGAAAAAGAAGTTGGAATGTGAACGATTGAATCTTCGTCTGTCAACACCTTCACAACAAATGCCGGTTGATGGAAATGAATGCAGCAATCTTGCAAAACGCTGCAGCGACTATGTCGCGAATAGCCGACGTACCTGAGCAGCTCGATTCTGGGCGGCACGTTTTGAAGTTGATAATTCGCGCTTTCCTCCCTTCTTGCCCGATCCATCTCCGTTGTTGTCATCGCCTCCACTCTCTGCACTTGTACCACTCATGGTCAGACCGGTGCCTGCGATGGCCGGATCGATATTTTGGTCGTGTGGGCTAGCTGAGTTCGATGGTCGCATGCCCTCGAGGTTTTGAGGTGCTGACGGTTGCGGCGACTGTACTTGAGCAAGCAAGTGCTCCCTAAGACCTGTGTTGGACTCTTTGTCAGTGCTGAATTGATCAGCGTACAGGACCTGCATCTGCAGAGCCTGCGCGCGCAGATGAGACGCACTCTGTTCAGCAGCGTTTTCCTATTACGTCAGGAAGTCCGTCAGCGCCATCTCCAGGAATCTCCAAATCCATCGGTGCGGCGTTTGAAGATTATAAATGTTTATCAGCTTACCTGTGCCGCGTTTTGCATTGGATGAGGAGCGGGTGCCAATGCTGGTTGCATTATTATCGCCAAATGTTTCTCAGAACCGGCACCGACGAGGGAAAGCTAGCGTGGTTCTGCTCCCTCATCAACCGCGTGAGAAGCGCTAGATGATCTGCAAGCGTGAGGAACAGGTCAGAACGTCAGACTGTCAGACCGTCCCCAGCGTGCTCTCTCCCGCTCGCAGCTGCTCTGAGAGACGCAAGCGGTGGATGATTATGTGTGAAGTTGACCGACGTTTTGTCGCGACCAGCCTGCTTGCTCGCCGAAGAACAATGCCGATCGGCGGTTGTGGTGCGAAGGGGATTTACGGCGCAGTTAGAGTCTTGAGGCTATAATTATCTAGCTGTTGTTTATTCGCAGGTGGAAAGCGAGGAATTCGGGAATGTTTCGTCGACTTGATATGGTAATCATGTAATCTCGGGGATTGCTGACAGATGTGCGGGTTGGGTGTACCTGGCGCTGCGGTGCTATGGCGCAAGTGAGACGGTGATGTAAGGAACCAGTCAGCAAAATTGCTGGGGGAAATGTCGCTTCTTAAGGCAAAATATTGGAGGGGTTTTAAACGGCGCGGCGGGCCAAGAGAGCGAGAGATGCCGAAGCGAGGGGTGCTCAGCCTTCCTCTTACTCATCCTGGCATTCCTGCCCCGGCTGAGTGTGGGTACTTAGTTGGCCTTTGCTCCCACGAGAAAGGAAGGGCCAAATGCCTCACGGAAATAAATACGAATGCGACCGGACCTGGAAGGAGCTGAGTGGGTAGAGTTCGTATATGCCTCGGAGAGTTTTTTCGGACCTATCACGTCCATCGCACGCTAGACTATTACGCTGTACATACACCAAAAAATGCACTCCTAGCAGAGGTATTACCAACACGACAGATACCTTCGCGCCCACGCTCTCGCCACACAAGGCCGGGAACCGAGTGTGCCGGGGAAAAAGGCGGCCTAAAGGGAACTGAGTCAGCAGACGTTACTGGTACATCTCAGCGCGCTCATCCTTTGGCACGGTTCCACAAAAGAGGAAACAAACGAAACAGGCGTTACGTAATGCCTTTGTCATTCGGGTAGAAGCACAGCCCCCGATCATCCTAAAAGCAGCGAATCAGCTCTTCACCGCATCCGATCTTATGCAATTCGGTCGGACTTTGGCGTTTTATCTCCTCAGCCCATTCATCGTGTGACGATCTGGTACCTATAGACAAACCAGGCGGTTTTCAGTGAAACAGACTAAGCAAGTCAAGACAAGAACTGAACAAAGAACCTCTCACCCTTAATCATAGGAAATCCTCTGCTATAGCGGCCTTCCAAGCTGCCGAAACTTGCATCCTAAACGCCGCAAAGTATACCACGAATATGTGGTGGAGAGATTACTCATCGCCGACCATCTCACATAAGCAACTCTGGGATTGGGTAATGTTCGTAAAAGGAATAACAAAGCTTATTACATATGAAACCTAACTCTAAATTTTATTAGCCCTAAATTTAAGCCACAACTTGTTAAAATTAAGTTATATCAGTACTTAGAAGTAAATTTTAAGAAGATAGAGAGTACTTAAAGAAAGTACTTATTGTCAAAAGTCAAGCTATGTTAATACTTAGAAATTAATTTTGAGAAAATAGATAGTACCTAAAGAAAGTACTTGTAATACTTAAGGAATAAAGAGAAAGTATTTGTATTTATCCATATAACAATCTAACTCCGATAAGTTATCATCTTTTAGTTTGTCTTAAGTGTTCAGGTACGTGACAAGTGGTTCTAAAGTAACTATAAAATAATTATATTAGTTTCGAATACTAAAATAGTATAACCGTAAAACCATTAAACAATATTGAATCTATAGAATTGTAATAGTAATATGCTTAATAGTAGTCCATAGCTTCAACAATAACTATTAGTTAAATTAGAATTTAAAAGCTATATCACAAAGTAATCTCAATATAGTCACAATTGCAATACATAGTAATGGTAAAAACTTTAAATATTATGAAATAAGTAATACTAGTGTACGTTACTTAAACTTAAATACTTTAAGTAATTCAATTTATGAACAATGCCTTCTCATTGCCAAGAACTAAAATCACTTTTTAGCTGGAATTCAATAAGGTAGTATGCAATTATATTTTTCAATATCTTAAATGATAAAACTTGATTACTTAATAATAAACTTCTAAATAATACATTTGATGAAAAGAAGAGAAAAGTATTTTCCGTTACTCTCCAAATGCTCTTTATAGCAACTCTTTATTAAGTCACTGACTACTTACTATTAGATAATCATATACTACATTACAGTCACGTCAAGATGTAACTTACAGCCTGAATGTTATAAATATCTTGGGTCTCATCAGGAACGCCACAGACACGAGAGTAGCGCTGGAACCATTGGACGGGATCACTAGCCTGTGGAATATAGATGACTTGAACGGCTCAGCAAGGATGAACCAAATACAAGGACGAGCGGCACTTGCCGTGGAAGTGTGGGGGCCAGAACAGGGGTTTGCGCAATCAGCACGACCCGCGATAACTTAATAAATCACCCATACCCCTATCAAGGCAACAACCTCAGCCAGTTACACTACTGCTAAAGAGTCCAGCCAGAAAGCAACTGGCCAACAGAAACCACTATGACCTACAGACGGGAAACCGTTGATCGTAGGAGAGGGACCAGAAGAGCTGAAAAATACTTGACAGCTGAAGAACATATCAGCTAGGTGTAGTAGGCAGCTTGGGTATAGATAGAGAGTTATGAGTCATGACGACTCAGGTTTCATTATTGGACTCAGCGTGAGTTAAGTGTAAGTCATACCAAGAAAAGAATACCTCAAGTGGTATGAATCACCCATTGGCAGGTGACCAAGAGGTCAGTAAAGAGGCAGCTATAAATATAGCGTTGAAGTCTTAAGGAAAGCATTTTTCCTTTCCTCTTCACTAAAAGTCTTGTTAGTTTAGCAATATAAGCTTCGTACCAAGAATTATCGCCCAAGATATCTTTCAATATAGTTGTAGTAGAACTATTTCGCTATCCTAGTATACGAGACTAACATACTTGTCTCACGGTCACCCAAAGAACGCCACGCTGTATACCTGAACACCAAGACAAACTAGAAGACGAGATCTCATCAGAGTCAGATTGTCACACTGAATTCCAAATAAGAAAATCTAAATTACTTTATGACTCATAACTTTCTTATTTTTGTGCAATTACTATATGATTCACGACTTCTAACTAACATATCTCTTAATTATCTTAGTTAGTTAAGAATCTGTTAGCTTTTTTCTTAAGTTACTCTTAACCAATCTCTGATTAGAAGTCTTTATAGTTTGTCAATATTTTCTTATATAGCTTTCTTGGCACCACAGTAACTAGTTAAGTCTACTAAGCGAAAACTGTCTAACTAGAATATTATTTCATGGTTTTCAGTTACCATGCACAATATGCAGTGTGTAAACTTAGTAACTTACATATTACCACTATTGGCTCTCACATCTTGACAAGTTCCAATGCTATTTAAATACAGTAATTAGCTCTCTCAGCTATATACCATACCTAATAAAGCTTTATCTATTTTAGCAATCTGAAAAGAGCTGGCTTCAGGGCTGACTCTGACATCACCACAATGCCAAAAAGCTATACAAGCAGCAATCAGCAAACCATGAAAGCTTCTAGCCAAAAACTAGCTAGAAGTAATTTAAAGAATTAAGTTGACAAACCCCTAACTAGCTAAGATAGCTGAGGGACATGTCAATTAAGAGTAATAAGTTATACAGTGATTGCATATAAGTAAGAGAGATATGAATCATAAAGTAACTTAGGTTTTCTTAATTAGAAATTGAGTTATGAGTCATATCTTAATGTAACTGTAATGTAGTGTGCAATCACCTGATAGTAGATAGTCAGTAACTTGATGAAGAGCTACTATAAAGAATACTTGGAGAGTAACAGAAAGTACTTTTCTCTTCTCTTCATCAAATATATTATTTGGATATTTATTACTTAGCAACCAAGTTTTATTGTCCAAAATATTGAAAGATATAATTGCATGCTACCTTATTAAATCCCAGCTAAGAAGTAATTCTGGTTCTCAGTAATAAGAAGACCCTATTTGTAAATCAAGTTATCTATCGCACCTAAGTTTAAGTAACAAGCATCAGTATTGCCTACCCTATAGTACTTGAAGCCTCTACCATTATACATTAAATCAATGCTGTTTATATATAATGAAGTACCATATCATTGTGCTTATATTACTTATGCATTTTTTAAAGAAGAGGGAATATCTTTAATAGATTGACTAGTATATTTATTTGATTTAAATTTAATAAAAAATATATAGAGTCACCTTAAAAGAGCTCTTAATAATCATGACTATATTTCTTATACTCAGGAAGAACTTGTTATAGTTATTTATAGAGAATGAGAAGATATTAAAGTTAAGTATTTCAGTTTGATGATATCCAGTATGCCAGAACAGGTAAAAGTTATTGCTGAATTACTATAAAGTTCACTATAAAGCAAATGCACTACTTTCTGCAAAGTTCATTACTAATCTCTTTTAATATTAGTTATCATCTGATTTTTCTACTCAATTTTCTACTTTTTAACCTATCATTAACCTACTATTTTCTCTAGTCTTAATACCACTAACACTATTATTAATATTATCACTACTACTCTTTCAAGATACCTGATATTTTTCATTCTTGTCTTTATACAACTAGGTTGAATACTGGAAAGAGAGTAAGAAAAGCTTTTACCAGTACTACTGCCCAATTTCCTGCTACAACAAGGCAAATTTGAGAATCATGTAATGGTGAGAAGAGTCATGGTTAGAATTATAATAGTGAAGTAACTAGTAAAGCGATAAAAAAGTAAAGATACAAGTTCAAAAATTTGTTTCCATATTTCTCTTTAAATAGCTGTAATACTAATTATCAAGACTTGCTTTAAAGCTAGACCCTCTAAATTGCTAAAACAGTATAAATAATATCTAGCTAAATGCTAAGTACAGTCGCAACAATATCACAAGACTCTCAAGATTAAGATGATAGAGATATAAGACTTTATATTACTTTACATAATACAATAGAATTCTAGTGATAAAACTAATGGTAGAACTAATCACTGCTTTTTTCAGAAATAGTCTCCTACACATATATTATAGAAATAAGATTATATGTCCCTCAGCACATTAACTACATATGGCATAATAGTGCACTACTGCCAAGTCATAGTTCTAGTCCTTAGAATTTCATATTAAACTAACTGTCTATAGCTGTTATACTTTGTAAAATTTGTCATTACTAGAAAATAATGAATCTTTTAATCCTAAAGTTAGTGTTTGCCTAATATTGTAGTAAAGTTTTATATAAGCTTATAAAGCACCTTAGAAAGCAGTTAAGATCACTCTAATAAATGAATTTAAAAGTAACTGAAATCTCAAATTCTCACTATCAGAAATTCTACTAACGTATATTAGTGGCAAATCTTCAAGTAATTTATATAAAGCAAGTTACTATTTAGGTAAAGAATATATAAATAATGTATTATATGTATTATTATATAATGAGATATATATACACTGGAGACCTAAATAAGGATAAAGTTTAAATATAAGTTTTTATAGAGATATTTCTAGTAACTCTGAAAGTGGAGTATTACTAATCTTTGATTTCTTAATAAAACTTTTTTGTATACTGTAACTAATTATTCAAGGTATTTAATATTGTTAAAGTAAAAGTCTTTATAATATGGCACTTTTCTTGCTTTTTGCCTAGATATTACAAATATCCTAAGCTTTACCAGAATAATGCCATAGATATGCAAGTAACATCAATTACTATTAAATAAGATAGTAATTCTACAGGATTAAGGATAGCATAAATAGCTTGACAAAGATAAACCAAATATAAGGATAAATGACACTTGCTAGAGATAAGTAGAGGCCAAAGTGTAACAATTTGACTTTAATGAGATTTATCTCCTAGTTTGTCTTGATGTTCAGGTATGTGAAAAAATGTTCTTGATAGTTATATTTATCTTGTATACTAAGATAGTGAAACATTCTTACTGCAACTATATTAAAAGATATTTTAGGTAATGATTCTTGGTATAAAGCTTTATTGCTAAATTAACAGAATATTTAGTGAAGAGGGAAGAAAAGATATTTTCCCTGAGATCCTAACATAGTATTTATAGTTACCTCTTCACTGATCTCTTGGCCGTCTACTAACAAATAACTTATACCGTTTAATGTATATTTCTCTCAGTGTAACTCACATATGATTTACACCAAGTCTAATAACAGAACTTGAGTTACTATGACTTATCACTCTCTGTTTATATTTGAGCTACTTACTACACTAAGCTAATAGTCTTTCAGCTGCTAAGTGTCTCTTAGCTCTCCTAGTCCTATCTCTATAATCAATGTTTTAGGTCCATAAGTTGTAGAGATTCCTGTTAGTTGATTGCTTCTCAGCTAGGCTACTTGACAGTTGTATGGCTAGCTGAGGTTATTGCCTTAATTAGGGTTTAGGTGATTTACTAAGTTTGCTGCAGATTGTACTCTTAGTGCTAAGAGCACTAATTGCGTGAACCTCACTTTGGCCTCCACTTACCCTTAGTATGTGCCACCCATTCTCGTATTTAGTTCATCCTTGCCAAGCTATATATATTACCTTTAGTTCTATGGAACTACGATCTGGTCCAATGATAGTAGCACTACTTTCATATTTGTCGCATTTCTAATAAGGCTTGATATATTCATGACATAAAGCAGGGCTTACATATTTAGCACTCTCAGTACTTGAAACACAATCTATAGCAACTCAATAAATCATTTACATTTCAGTTAAGGCAGCAAACTCAGTCAAGCACACAAATGTCAAACAATCTAATCAGGAAGCAATTGACTACAAGAAAGTTTTACGGATTATGGGACCTGAAACTATTGTACATAGACAGAGAATCAAGAGAGCTAAAAGATACTTAGCAGCTAAAAGACACATCAGCTGAATGTAGTGAGCAGCTTAGGTATAGAAAGAAAGTTATAAGTTATGATAACTCAAGTTCTATTATTGAACTTAGTATAAGTTGTGTTGTGAGTCACACCAAGAGGTATGCACATCAAGTGGTATGAGTTGCCCATTAGCAGGTAGTAAAGAGATCAGTAAAGAGGTAACTATAAATATGGTGTTAAGATCTCAAGGAAAATGTCTTTTCTTTTCTCTTCATTGAGTATCTTGTTACTTTAGCATTTAAGCTTTATACCAAGAATTATCCCCAAGATATCATTTGATATAGTTGCAGTAAAATTGTTTTACTATTTTAGTATACAAAACTAACATAACTGTTCTACAGTTACCCTATAAACTCTAGCTGCATACCTGAACACTCAAGACATACTAGGAGACAAGACCCTGTCTAAGTCAAATTGTCACATTAGAGAAGGGAAGAATATGTTTCATTGCAAAAATATATAAAGTTTTCTTGCTGTGATACCAATTTTCCAGAATAGTACAACAGTACTTATTATTATACTAACTACAGAACAAGACAAGGCACAAAGTTCTAGCAACTTTTCTAGTGACTGAAAACATGGAAATTATCTCAGAAACTTTTCTTTAGGCATTACAAAAATGCAACTATTCATTTAATTTTTTATCAAGATTACATGTTTCTGAGCAAACTTTATAGTGACCCAGGACAAACACTCTGCCAGCAAGGTTTTTGCATACATACTACAAAAATATGAATATAGGATTTCTATTAACTTGGCAACTATGAGCTAAACTTTTCTGTATTGAATTACTAACATGGTTTATAGTAAACTTTCTAGCGACCCAGGCCTACTAAAACCATTTCAGTAGTGTCATATGTAGTGTGGCAATCGGGTCGGGTTATGCAGAGTTTTGGGTCAGGTTGAGTTAGGGTTTGCCAAGAAGGTTACAGGTTTAAACCCTAACCCACTTCAACATACCCTCTGATTATATAAGTTACAATGTTTCGCCTTAATACCTAGAAATGCCAAGAAATTGCCAATAACCCGACCCGATCCTCCTTAGCGGGTCAGTAGCAAGTTGGGTCGGGTTACCATCCGCTTGCCAGTCTAGATGTAGGGTAACAGACATCAGACAACACCCCCATAAATTCAATTTCAGGTAAACATAAACATCCTCACTAGTATAACCCATTCTCCAGGTGAACACAAGCCTTGATGCATTCAATCCAAGCTTGAATTCTATTTTGCTCCAGGTCTTCCCATGCCTTTATCCATATATTTATAGCATTTTTGTAAGTCTGGAGAGGATCATTTTTTGTAGTAACTCTCCTAAGATAACCCTAAAATTAGTTGCTTGAAAGATCGGTAGAAAGTACAGGAAGCTCAAAATTCTTGTTTACGAAATGCTGACAAGAAATAAATGTGATAGGCTCTTTAAACATTGAAAATAAAATTAAAGAATGACCGACCGGCTCACTAACTTACAAGTCACTTTAAAAGTCGCTATACAAGCGCTCAATGGCATGAAAGTACATGTGACTTTTCTAGTGAACATTATAGCGACCCTCAACGCTCCCTAGGGGTCTAGCAACCCCCCACAAGCCACCAAAACACCTGAAACCCATTTGAACCCTAGCCCAACGGGTACCCAACCGGGTACCTGTCCAGAATTAAACCCGCTACTCCATGGGTCGGGCTCATATCACGTAAACCCGACCCCACCCACCTTGGCAGGCCAGTGGCGAATTGGGTCAGGTAACCCTAACCCGATTGCCAGCCTACTTACTGGGATGTCTTTACTTGCGATTCTGCATGCAAATATTCTGGGGTTGATTTTATTTTTCAAAGAAACCATTTTTGTATGAGAAAAGTAATAAATCAGCCATGTGTCATACAACAGCCATGTTAGGAACAGAAGCCACATTGGATAGAAAAATATATATATATATATATATAAACGCGAAAAAGTATACATAAGCCCAGGTGTTAGGCATTTCCAAGCCTAGACCCAACCTGGTTCCAAGTTATCCTGAAGGCCTAACTTAGGCCTTTACCTTCTAACTCTTGCACATATGAAATATGTATAGGGTATTGAGTGCAGGGTAATAGGTGTAGGGTAACAGATGTCAGACAACACCCCCATAAATTCAATTTCAGGTAAACATAAAAAACCTCCACTAGTATGACCCGTCCTCTGGGTGAACACAAGCACCCTTCTTATTCCTTAGACATCACGAGTACCCCCTTCAGGCACTATCCACCTTCTCAAAACTGACTTCCGATTACTGACATAGCTTGATTTTTGACATATTTTAGGCTATTGCTTAACTAGAGCCTAGTGAGCGACCTTAGTGACCTTGAAAACCTATAACCCAGTTGAAGCAGTCTACTGGGAGACCATTCCTTGTGGGACTTTCCAACATTTAATACAGAAGAAATAAAATTATTTTCATACAAAGAGACCCGACTTGACCCTACCTCCCTGCCAGCCTGGTCTTCTCTTTTGGCTACTGAAAACCGTCTTAAAACCAGCTCTTGATGGGCTGTACCTTTGACGGGTCACGATATTCAGGACTCCATTTTTTGTAGATCTCTGGAAAGCCATATAACTCCTATCTGGGGGGATCACCAAGACCCGTGCATGGAAAGTTAGAAAGGCGAGCTGAAGTTCAGAGCCTCTTGGTTCCTCCGATGCTCCACTGCTCATATTTCATTCTTACGGCCGCTGTGATTTGTTGGTCGACTTTGGTTATGGCGAATTGGAAGTGCTCTCGAGTAATCGGCTTGATCTTGCCGTCCACTAAGCAGTCCTTCATGGCAGCATGACCGGCCTTGTCGCAGATACTAACAATCTCAGCTCCTGAGTGGCCATCTAGCATTTCTGCAAACTCCTCCATGTCGACGTCCTCAGAAACTTTCATCTTGTTCGTCTTGATCGTCAAGATATCCTTGCGAGCAGCAAGGTTAGGCGGACCAACGTATAAAATTGTGTCCAGTCTACCTGGGCGCATTAGTGCTGGGTCGAGGACCTCAGGCTTGTTAGTTGCAGCAAGGATCGTAACTCCCTTAAGTATTTCTATGCCATCCAACTCGTTCAGTAGTGTCGTGAGCACATTAAGCCCATTGTTCGGCCCTGAATCCCTTGTGCCTCCTATAGCATCGATCTCATCAAAGAAGATAATACTCGGGCTTGCTGCTCTAGCTTTTCGGAATACTTCCCGTATCGCGCGCTCGGATTCTCCGACATACATGTTCAGGAGCTCAGCACCCTTTACTGCAATGAAGTTCAAGCCTGCCTCTGTTGCTAGTGCCTGGGCGGTAAGTGTCTTCGAACAGCCGGGCGGTCCGTATAGGAGTAAGCCTTTTGTTGCAGTAATACCCAGCTCTTTCATGATCTCAGGGTGCTTTAGAAGTGTCAGAATTAATTTCGAATACATTTGGGACGGGTCATACATACTTTAAGCGGCCACTCTACTGCTTCTCTTAGGCTTTGCTTTACCTCTTCTTGCCCCCCGATGTCTGTCCACCTGACCTTCGGCGGCTCCAGATATACCTCTCTCATAGCAGTAGGCCTGACTTCAAGGAGCGTAGCATCGATGTCGTCCTGTGTCAAAGTAAAACTCCTTTTCATCATAGGGATTCGAGGTTCCTCGGCAACGACGAGAGGTTCATTGACGCTAGATACAGCCTCTGATTTATTATTCAAGAGTGGTTGACAACATTGAGACCGAGACATAGCCTTGGCTACTGCTTTCTTTAGAACCGCCTGAAGATCGGCACCCACAAAGCCATGCGTTCGTCCAGCGAGTCCCTCCAAAAGCTCGTCCTGCATATCGATTGGTATGTCAAGCAACACTTTCAGGATCTCTGTACGGGCCTGGGCATCCGGGATGGGTATTTCAATCTCAGACTCAAACCGGCCCGGTCTCCGTAGAGACTGGTCTATGTCATTTGGTCGACTTGTAGCAGCAATAACGAGCACCCTGCTAAAACTCCCTTGCTCTTTAACTCTACTTAGCTCATTGAGTTCTGCGACGAGAGTAGGAACGATCTTGGGTTCACCCCCACCGGAAGAATGTCCTCTTTTGGGCGCAAAGGAATCAAGTTCGTCAATAACCACGATACTTGGTTCCTGTTTCTTCGCTTCGCTGAAGATTTTTCGCACGGCTGCTTCGCTCTCCCCTAAGAATTTGCCTACTACCGACGTGTCGAGATTGAAGACTTTCCCCCACCCTGTTGATGCAACCTCATTAAGTAAGAGTGATTTGCCTGTTCCGGGAGGCCCATAAAGGAGGATGCCTCCTGGTCCGCCGAGTCTTCGTGGCATGCAATGGCTTCCAATATTAAAGGCTTTGAATAATTCGTTGAGGGAACGAACTTGCGGAGCTAGTCCTCCTACAGCCTCAGGGCGTATTTGCAAGTGTTTAGTCTCGGCTGCTAGACTTTCTATAGAGGTGCCTTGATCTGAAAGGAGCTTGACATGCGATCCTTTGGTAAAGAGGCAAAATGGAGAATAAATATTTTGAGATCTTGACAATATAGCACTCGCAGAGATTCTGTCAATCTGAAAGGAGCGCTTTTCCCCTTTGCATTCCAGGTTTTCAAATACCATGCCAGGCACGACATATTCCGCTTTTTCTGTTGACAATAAGTAAATAGTACATAGCAGGACGGATGAAATGCAGAGTGAGACCAAAAAAATACCTAGAGGATACTCCAGAAACCATTCCCAGCCAGCTCTATCATCAGGAGTTAAGCCTTTATGAACTAGTTGAGACCCATCTGGGTTAACCTGTGGTCCGACATCTCGGAGAAAGACTGTATCTGCGACTGTTACTAGGCCTTGCCTCTTGGATATAAACACCTTGTCTCCAAGTTTAAAGCCATAGGCAACCTGGAGCATTTTTGAGGTTTGCACGACAGTGTCTTGGATTTTTTCTGGAGCAGCCCAGGCTACAGCGGTATGTTTGGATGATCCTTCTATCCAGATATAGCAAGCATCGCCAGCACGCAACTGATGGAGCAGAAGTGCAGCCGGCGCAAGATATATTCGGAATGCATCTTTGTAGTCGGTACGCGCAGACTTGGAAAACGGCCGAACCGTGTATTTCTTCACATCCTGACTAGGATGGGTCGAAGAATCCATTCTAGCATCCACGGCAAAAACAGAAGCGGAAATCATGGGAAATATACTCCTTCACCTCTCGTTACCCGGCACATCAATTTGCGATGCTTTGATATCAAGTTTTCGCTAGTATTTCTTCGACGCACATCTTGGCGGTCAAGGTACTGATGCAGCCTCTGCGACATCTACCACCCCAATTTCTCCTGACTGGATGGAAGATTCGAAAATTGCGCTGGGGGACGTGGCCTTTAGCCCCCAGCAGTAGTCCTTATTCGACAAGGCCAGAAATACCTCTCCTCCACGAGCTCTTCCCCGAGGATGCGGAGGCGGATGCGGAGGCGAATAAAAAGGCGGAGAATAGCAATGGGCGGTCCGGAAGAGGACAGGACAGGCATATTCCGCGGTTACCGCTGAAGACGGATTTTAAAGAAATAGCAGGAGACCGGAGCCAGCCTTTAGCTACGCAGACCCAGAGGACGACGAAGACCCCCGACGGTACTTACGGTCGACCTACCTATGCTGATTTTGCACAATTCATACTGACAATCTGATTTGACAGGTAATCCCAAAGGATGTACAGGAAAAGCAGGCGTGGTAGTTCTCTTACTGCAGAATGCGAGCAAGTCATTGGGGGAGAGTGACTTTCGACGTTTGATACCTCGAGGTCAACATATTGAGTCATGGGAACAGAACGGCAAGTTTATTAAAGGTTCTGAACATCTTTGCCGCATCTCGATCAATGTCTCGATTAGGGGCTAACGTGTGTCTAGTCATTCCCGGCCGCGATCCAAACACGCTCCAACCTCTCGGGCATTACTATCTTCTATTCTCCTCACTTTCCTCGGCATTAGTATATAAGGAGCATATACTCCGACTCCATCGCCTTGCCGCAGACTACACACCTAACTCTTTAACGTCACCACTCCCTCCACCTCCCAACTATCTGCTAGACGAGAAATGTGGAGAGGATGTGTATGAATTACTGCAAGCTTACACTCTATTGCCGTCGTCGCAGAGGCTGTCATCCACTATCCTGAAGGAGCCCTACTCACCTGCGCTCCAGCAGCTAATTGATAACGGCGGATACCCTCGTTTGACTGCCCAAGCAGGGAAGTCGAAGAATATAGTCTTACTTTCGGTGGAAGGGGTTCAGCTGAGCACGTATGCTGTGGAGACAGCTATAGCACGAGACGGGAGAGAAAGGTCTCTTCCTTGGGGAACCCTGGAGGGACGAGGATATATCACAAAACTGAATAGCCTAGTTCTCAGCTCGGTTGAAGGGGAGGCCGACGATAGTGCAGAAGAAGCTGGACTCGGATACGCTAAGACGACCTCATCCAGATGGTTAATATCTCTTATAAACAAGATGGAGGCCAAACGATTCGTTCGGGCGTGGCACCAGCGGGCGTTCCCCATGCCTAAAGACGGTCTTACCAGTAACGACCCCCCACCAACAGTGAAGGCAGAGCTCGTTTGGTGAAGTTCTTACGTCATATGGAGATTGGGAAAGAGAAATTCACACGACCTATACTTCAATTCTGAATTCCCAGTCAAATATCACGCTCTAGAAGTCATAGACCCGGGTTTTGCAATGCATTGCGTCTAGACACGTGGGAAGGAAATAAACCCTTGAATGTTATCATGACAACAAAGAGCAATTAGTCTGCCTGTTGGGGGGCATGAAAAGAAAAGGAGAAGAAGATCGCATAATAACCGCCGATCTAGTTGTAGTTGGACTAACAGGGCCCGAATGCATAATCTCGTGTAAACAGGTGTAAGAGAGCTTTGATTCCGTTCTTAGTAGAACTAGAGACATCTCACTAAATCAACCGTGACCTTCATTGCGCAATCTCCGGAGACAACGTTGGCCTATATGCTGCGTATTGAGGTACCACCATGATACTGGGGCTAGTCCAAACTCGGATGTAAAGCCCATTGTGTTCGGCTCCAGACACTTTCGAACATAGTGCTGGATCTGACGGTCGACCACCTGATAGCGAAACTCGGTATTATCTCTTTCCAAGCTGATTACTCCCAAACCTCTTAGCAGCACTTTCCGCCCAGAGCGTTGTTACCGCCTTCGTTCTGATTTGTTACGTTGACGCCTTGGGGTCCAGTTTGGTCTGATTTTGCGGTGTCGATGATTCTCTTCTTGATGTCGGCAGCAAGACTGTAAAACGCCTTTTCGACATTGATGTTGCTCTTGGCCGAAACTTCCAAGAAGGGGATTCCTAACTCGTCTGCTAGTTGCTGCCCTCTTTCAGTTGAAACTTGGCGCTTCTCTTCCCAGTCGCATTTGTTGCCGATCAGTATCTTGTTGACTCCTTCGGTTGCATGCTGCTCGACATTGGAGAACCAGGTTCGTATGTCTGTCGAATGTCAGTTTAAAGTTTAGGGCTGCTGATACATTCCGAGAGTACTCACTGTTAAAGGAGCGCTCATCGGTGACATCGTATACTAATAAGATACCCATGGCTCCTCGGTAGTATGCTGTGGTGATTGTCCGGAATCTTTCCTGGCCGGCAGTGTCCCATATTTGTAGCTTCACACGCTTCCCATCTAGTTCAATCGTCCGGATCTTGAAATCGATGCCGATGGTGGTGATGAATGATGGTGTAAACGAATCCTCGCTGAATCGAAGCAAGCAGCAAGACTTGCCTACACCAGAATCACCAATAAGTAGGAGCTTGATCTGGAAGCATTATAAGTTAATACTGGAGCAAAATGTCATCAGAGGTGCTTAGGAAAGGGATCACTGATTGAGGGAGCCCGTACGAGAAAATCATAATTCCGCGAACCAGCCATGCTGGTGCTGTTGTGTGTAGTGTGACTGTGTTAGATATGATAGGCTTCCTATGGTTGTTGAGAGGGACAGAAAGCTAGGCGGCAATTTCCCAGAGGAATGATGGAGCACAAGCTAGTTGATGCGGTAACGCGGGTAGACTAAGTACTGCCGATGTCAAATGAATGGACAGAGGGGCGGGGTAGTGAGTCGAAAAACTGCAGGCAATGAATAGTGTCAGCGGAGCGGAATGCGATGGTGATCCTGGGGGATGAAAGTTGGGTGATATCTGGCTGAAAGAAGAGATTCACAGCAGGCAGGGACGTTGAGGCGTTGTGAATGTGCCACTGCCGGGGCTCGACCTTGAGCGTAAGCGAGCGAGTCCAAAACGGATGTACTCTTTACGCGGGACAACAGACTATTTACTACAGTGTATCAAGATACTAGTATGTAGTTCTATGTTTAGTTGGGACATAAAGTTAAGGCTGCATTTATGTACTCCATAGAGTCGGGTATTTATGATTTATTCATTTTGGGCTAACTGCTTGTCCGTCTATTATGCTCATCTTTGCCATAGTGTGTGTTATCGTGACTTGTAGTGTTCAACATTTCTATTTGAGCCACTTCATATAGACCCACCGAATTCTCTCTACGACGCGCAGCTGTCTTCCTACGCCTGTTCGGATGTCGACCAGGTCGTCAACCTCTTCGACGAACTCGCGGTGGACGTCCCCGGGCATGGCCCGTTTCGCCAACTTGCGTAATAAGTTCACTTCGCACAGGAGTAACCCGTGCTCTTTGTACGATAGCATGCCACTGTTTGATGAGGCTGATGCAGTCAAAATCCGGTCGATATTCCTACAATTAGAGATTAGAAATACCATCAGATTATAAGGGGAAAACAGAGGCACACCGGAGCACTCTAAGCATCCTGCCCTGTTGCCTTCCTCTCTTTAATCCTTGACGATTTGCGAATACCCCTCCGAGCCAGCGAGAAACTCCCACACAGACGAGGATTCCCGGCGTTAGCCCGACGAAGCTAAGTTCGTTAGCAGAGTACTCCTCCCCGCTGCTGAGGAGCTTCAACATACCCAAACACAAGTTCCTGGCTCTTTAGCAAAGTGTCAATCCCCCCAATGGCGACTTCGACGTCCACTTTTGTTTTCTGGATTTGAATGAGGAGTGTCCTGATGAGGTCACCCCTAATTGTGCCTTTAAGAGGACTACGGAGGGCTCTCTCATATGCAATCAAAACTGGGGTTAGATCACCCTCTCTAACTTTGTTCCGGATATCCGTAATTTCAGCTTCATTCAGTGGGCCTGCCGTTCGTTCGCTGCCATCCTCTGTCACAGTTGAAGGGTGATCGATGGTAAAATCCACCACCATTCTCTCTAAGCTCTCTCTATCGCCCTCTAAGCTCCTTCTGCTCATGAGTGCAACCTCAGAATCTTTATCATGGCGCATTGTAGCAAGTATCTTCTTTATCGGCTCCACAACCCAGTTAATCCAGAAGTCCACCGTCGTTGTTCCCAATTCGCTGATCCAAGTCGCTATTTCCGCCTTTCGCCCCACAGCAATGCGGAGTATTGTACTTGAGGAAAGCAGAAGAACAGAAGCCGGGAGCCAATAGCGAACAATACGGGATGGACGACCATATTCAGCGGCTAAAGACTGGGATGATGATACGTGGCTAGGGATGCGTACGTCGACGATTTGCTGTAATCTCCTCGATAGTACTGCCGTTCGAGATTTCCAAGTGAGTCCATCCGGGATTGCTCCTTGCTCAACAGCGTCCGAATCGTTTTCAACACTTGAAAATACAGCATCCTCAAACTCGCCGACTCCAATCTCCAACGACGTAACTTTCGGTAGGACACTATCCATTAATGCAACGCTCTTCTCTACAACGCTTTTCCACTCATCTTGGTCTGTAGTAGTGGCACCCGTCACTTGCTGTCCTTTAGCGATGATGCTACCTTCATCGTCAACGTCAAAACGTAGACTCTCATTCATAAGAATGCCTAGGCCAGTCGCGCTCAACTCCCTGAGTTTTCTTAACCCAGCCTGCTTTTGTCTAGCTTCAGCCCGGCTCAATGCAAATGGCGATACTACTCGTCGCTGGAGGTCAGCCATCGAGCGATCCCGGACGCTATCTCTCACGAAGCCGTAGAACTGTCTCCACCGTTCAGCTAAAGACATTGGAGCTTGTCTGGTCTTGTTGATGTCTTTCTCCGCTTCAGACTGTTTCAAGCTGTCTTGAAGAGACTCAAGTCGCTGTTTCGCATCTTGATATATCTCGTTCGACCAGTGCCATAAGCGCCATGGAGAAGTTTGAATGGAGTAGAGAGCCGTGTATCTATAAGACCCAAGAACTTCGTCCCAATACCAGATGTCGTTGCTGAGTGGTAGGGTTCGATCTAGCAATGTGTTCAGAATCAAACCATATACCTGCACCGTCGCTTTGCCGACTAAAAGCCACTCCAATTCCTCTTCATAGTCGGCGTATGTTCGGACTTCTCCGCTTCGCGATGTCGCAGACAGCTGAGCCTGCTCAAGAACCCTCCTCACTCTAGAAGCTTTTAACAGCGGCTTTGAGGACGATGCTGTTGACATAAGCTTGACTAAGCTCTGCAATTGGATTATTCGAAGGGGTGCCGAGGGTGAAGCCGGCTGATCAACGTATTCAGTTGTGGCATCCTCGGATATGCCATGAGAGGGGAGGATGGGTGAAGCTGGTAGGGAGACGGAAGTTGAGAGCTGAAGTCTATCAAGTTGCAAGTCCACGCGGCGGACGTGACTACAAAGGCGTGATACGGTATTGTCAGTAGCTTAAAAGTGTTGAAGCTCAAGGGAAGGCAGTCCGATCTTACTCAGAGACGAAGGACATTCTGAATTATGTGGATAGATCCTCCATGCAAAGATTCCTGTTCGCTTTTTCAGTCTACAGGAGATCGCCTTTAATTGTCAGAGGCGTGAAGGGGGACGGATGGCAGACATGACGGCCAAATTCTCAAGGTAAACTTATAATACAGTTTTAGTATTATAGTAAGTTGTGATCAAGCTAATTCGCGCCATGACGTTATCTTGGCGTGCGCACATATGGATGCTCATTTCAAAGTACCGACGGGAAAAGGCATCGCTAGCCGTCTACATGTGCATCTAGAAAACCGAGGCAGACAACGTGGGCCAATGTTTCCTGTATTACATAGAGATGCCTTGCGCGAAACATTATTCGTTGTTTTGTCCTGTTTAGTTCTCTGCAGGGCTATCAGTGACTCTTGCGGATGTTTCACTGCCAAAGGCTTAACTGGATAGCCGTAGGCATAGGAGGCATGGACATTCATCTAACCAGCCGCACTGCATACGGCATTCCCTCCTTCGGATCTCTGGCTCACTCGTTTCCGGGTGGTCTGATCTGCCCGACTGGCCTTGACTTGCGCCACGCTCGCTCTCGCAATCCACACAACCCTGGCAGTAAATGGCTTAACGTCCGCCGTATTCGTATGCAATTCCCATGCAACGCCTCAACCCAATCAAACCCTTTATCCTACGCTAGCTCAAATTTCCCTTTCGCCCTTCAAAACTTCTCGTCTTCCACCTTCAAACCTCAATTCACTTCACTTCTTTGTGATCCGGTGAACTCACTTATCTTGAGGAACTGAGTGCTTCCTCCCTCTAGTCTGTTCTCTTTGTCGCTTGGGCATATTCACCATGTAGGAAATTGCCTAGTCCCTCTTCACCCGCACTTCCAGGACTGACAACATTGCCCCTTAGGAACTCGACTACAATTCTTCCAGATACTTACTGGGGCCAATTCGACGAAATCTCAAAGTACAACGTCCATCTCAACCTGCTTGAGAAGCTCTGGGCAGCATGTATGTTCAATCTTCCAGATTCCACGTTAGGCGTTTGTCGGGGATTTCTTATAGTTCGATAGGGTACGCCTATATGCAAAATGATGTTCTCGCGACAGGTATCATGTCCTTCGTGATGCATGAGATTGTCTATTTTGGACGGTCCCTTCCTTGGATCGTCATTGACGCTATGCCCTACTTCAACAAATGGAAAATTCAGAATGTCCGTAGACGCTCTCTCACTTGTCGACGGTATATCGGCTGACACAATGTAGCAAAAAGTCCCGACTTCTAAGGAACAATGGCAATGCGCCAAACTGGTTTTGCTAAGTCATTTCACTGTGGAACTCCCGCAGATTTGGTAGGCTATTCATGCTACCGCTGCATGATACCAAGACTGATCGTGGTGCAAGGCTTTTCCATCCTATGGCGGAGTATTTTGGCATGTCGACCGGTGTTCCGTTTCCCCCTCTTCTAAAGATGGCATATCAAATTGCAATCTTCTTCGTCATGGAGGACGCCTGGCACTACTGGAGTCATAGAGCACTCCACTGGGGCCCTCTCTACAAGAACATCCATAAGATCCACCACACCTATTCGGCACCATTTGGCCTCGCCGCCGAATACGCATCGCCGATCGAAGTTATGATCCTTGGTATGGGTACCGTAGGGGCCCCTATTCTTTGGTGTGCCGTCACTCGCGATCTCCATATCCTGACAATGTACACATGGATTGTTTTACGATTGTTCCAGGCTATCGACGCTCATAGCGGATACGAGTTTCCATGGAGTCTGCATAACATCATTCCATTCTGGACTGGAGCTAACCACCACGACGTCCACCACGAGCGGTTCATTGGGAATTACGCTAGCAGTTTCAGATGGTGGGATTACCTCCTAGATACCCAAGCCGGACCCGAAGCTGCAATCAAGAGGAGGGAGCGAAAACTCGCAAAGGAGGCAAAGAAGTCCCAATAAGGGAGGGACCCAATGGAGAAGTTTTTTTTTGGCGGTCTCGAAATATTCAAACTTGATTTGACGCTTTCACAAACCTAGCCATACCATTTTGAGACAGTGTCACTGGGACTTGTCGGTAGTGGAGAGGAACGTGTGGACAATGGGCTCAACGCTGTATCACTTACTCCAGGCGACCCAGGTGTGTGTTGCAATGGCCTATAGTAGTGGATCCATAAATGTGTGTTTTTCCTTTAGATGGTGTAACGGATAATGTCGGCCTCCTTGCTTTTACACGTATCCGCTTCATAGGGTATGTTATAGACTTTGGCACTATTACTGTGTCCCCCTAACTCTCGGCTGGATATTAATATTAATTTTTGAAACTGTACATACTATGCCGAAAGTTTAAACCAACTCTGTCTTTGTTACGGTGGTATGAGTGGAGTCCAACCCCTTGGCTGCGGGCGACCTATAGTGTGGATAGTCTGGCTAGATTCAAGAACTTCTCTTCGGGATGTTGATTGAGCCACGAATTATCATGAACGGATTTTCCTGCGGGATTCAGTGTGATTGTAGACTTGTACACTTCGACAGCCGCTCGGGGGCGTTTGGGTTCAATTCCTTGAAGAGATTGACCTAGCCACTGCCCGTTTTGGTTTATTTTGCAGGAACTAACTTTTTGGGTACACAGCAATCTCCAGCGTCCCTCGCAACACGATCTGTGAGATCTTTAGGGCGACATTCCCCGTCTGAAACTTCCGAAGGATTCGACACACCTCCTGCCTCTTTGAGCATCGCAGCTTGCTCATCGCAGAATTTTGCCATCCGGATGTCCTTGCTCGACAACCCTAACGGCTTGTGCGTCATCCACCGTATATAAGTGCGGTTGTATACCTTAAACAATTAGCTCGATTTGATGTAGAAAACTCGCAAGACGATGTTACATACATTGGACCATTCTGGGTGGTGACGTTCCACTTTACACTCCTTTGCAACTATATTCATGAATTCCTGTACACAAAAGACCGCTTTAGTCCCGGGTACGCTACATCAGCTTCTTTCACGGAACGCCGTACCCATGTAGTCTTGAAAGTCTTGAACTTGAATGACCTCTCAAGAGCTCTGCCATCACCGCTGAGCGTCCAGCTGTTCTCCGGCTTGCTTACTAGGTCAGATACCTCTTTAGAGAGCTGGGAAGAGTCCTCGCCTTCCGAAAACAGGATACGTGACATCTTGACCGAATTCGCCGCAGACCTCAGGTGTCGTTGGTGTTGTATGCCAAACCGTCTTCCGCTTATAGATCTGCCCGGCGCATTCCGAGGATTGGTGGGGTTTGTAGTTAATTGGCCTGTTCTTTGCGAAATATGAGACAAACTAGCCTCGGAGCGTGCGGAGCCATAACGGGCTATAAGACTTGAAATGTTGACAATAGATTGTATTCGATGAGCATTCATGGTGGCATACAGATGCTCACTGTGATGTCTCCGGCATTGTGTCTTTTTTGGTAAGCGAGGGTTATGCTACTTGAGATATCTTATGCCTCATTTCTCTAACCAGCCCCTTTAGCTCAGTTGGTAGAGCGCGGCACTAGTATTCCCTAGACAATGCCGAGGTCATCAGTTCAACTCTGATAGGGGGCACTCGAAGTACATTATTTGTTTTTTTGTTTATTTTAATTTTTCACCCAACATACCGTTCAAGTCTCAACTCCCCTTGCGAGACGTCATAATATGAGTAAATCAGGGCCAAGTTGAAGTTGGGGCCTTTATTCAGTATTTCTGAAGGCTTTTTGCGAGGCTGTCAAGCGAAAGCACGTGAGCCGCTAGCGTCACAGTGCAGCCGAAATTGGGTTGAGCTTTCTTAGAAGGCAAGACTGCTTTCGAGACGGTAATAAGGAACAGGGCGAATCTCTCACCTTCACCTCACCCTCCACCTCACATCACCAACACCAGGCATTAACAATGCCGTCCAGGTCGCCCTCACCTGTTCGAGGTCGCTCGGGAACGCGTTCGCACTCACGCTCGCTGACACCAATGCGCAGCCGTACAAGATCTGCAAGCGCAGCGGGAACTCCTAGATCAGCCAGATACACAAGATCGCCCTCAGCAGCAAGGTCTCGTACACCCAGACGCTCAATATCGCCCCGCTCGCTCTCACGGTCGCGGTCAGCAAGTCGCACACCTCCGGCTCGCAGCATCAGGGAGCCTCGCCGTAATGGAACGCGACCGCGAAGATCCTTGAGCAGGAGTCACAGTCCTAGCATTTCAAGAAGCAGGAGCCCTAGTCGCCGTCGAGGAGCACGAAGATTCAGAAGCAGAAGCTATACTCGTAGTCTCAGTCGAGGAAGAAGCAGGAGTCCAGAACCTATCAGCACGAAGGTACAAATCAGATCCATAGGCTCTTCCACTGCAGTCAAGTAGGGATGCTAACAAAGGATAACATTAGATTGTTGTCGAAAAGCTCACTAAGAATGTCAATGAGGCCCACCTGAGAGAGATATTTGGTGCTTACGGCTCAATTCGAGATTTAGATATGCCTATGAACAGACAATGTACGTGTCGAGTGGGCCCTTACCTTAGCTTTGCCAATTACTGACTTCAGCTACTCAATGCAGTCAATACAAACCGCGGCACTGCATACATCATGTACTATGCGGCGGCAGATGCGGAGGCAGCTATTGCCCATATGCACGAGGCCCAACTCGATGGCGCTGTCATCAGTGTTTCTATCGTAGTTTCGCGTCGTAAGTTTTCTCGGTCGCCTCCACCTGCGCGACGTTTGCTAGGGCCCAACGTTGATCGCTATGATCCTCGACCGGGACCACCTAGCGGGGGTTATAGAGGACCTTCCGGGCCTGGAGGGAACCGGTACCGGTCACCTCCTCCAATGGCACGCAGCCCCCCGAGGAGATACGGTCGGCCTGATCCGAGAGGGAGCAATATGGACACGTACCGACCGCGCTCATATTCGAGACCCCGTTCGGGCCGGTCAAGATCACCAAGGAGCAGGTCAAGGTCCTTTACATCGAAGTCTCGTTCTCGTTCACCACCTCCTAGACGTTCCCGTTCTCCTAGAAGAAGGGGCGGCGGCGGAAGGCGCGAGACACCTCCGAGGGGGGGTAGGAGAAGACGGAGTCCGAGCTACAGCAGCTATAGCAGCTACAGTGGTTACAGCCGAAGCCCAAGCAGAACGAGAGGACGCGGGGGACGAGGAAGGAGATGATGTAAGGTCGGAACTTAATGGTTGCCCGTTCGGTTCGCTCGCTGAAATAAGATTACTGAATAAACTGTTGCCTCTAAGAGCGATAGCTTGCTTAGTTGGACTTGCTTGACTGGTGGCTTTTGCAAAGGAGGGCTGAGATTCAGCTCACTTCGCTTTGATCCGTCGTTACTATCAGTGACTTCTTAGACCTGCGTAATGTCCGAATTCACACTCGCGTTCGGCATTAGCGTTTTCGAATGTGTCAAATAAAGTGAGTCAATTCAAGGTTGTTGAGCATGATAAAGTGGATAGATATCTATCGTTCTAGTCCCTGAGCGTAGAGATTCTGGAGAAAACATGCCCAGCCGGCGGTCTGAGGAGGCAAGCACACATAAGGAAAAGGGCTTAGATAAAGCTAGGATCGTCGTTTGTGGACTAACTTCCCCTTAACCCAAACAAACAAAGTATTCCTGTCGTCGCCGTTATAAACCCACTTAGCCACCCTTTCTTCCCAAGACTCCCACCCAAAGATATCTACGGGCCCCTCATTGTCTGGTACCTCATAGGAAACGGGATCTAGTGCCCCTTCCCCTTCACGGTCTGGGCTCGAAGCCTCAGGAACGAGCGTCAGCCCGACAAGCTGCGCATCCCACTCCATCCCTACCTCAAACCTGCCAATGCGATCCTCCAACCCAACCACCTTTGCGCCGCCCCTCGTCCCAAGATAAAGCACCTCTTCGATACTCAGCTTTGCCGCGTCTCCGTCTAGCATAGCTACATGCCGCGACACCAGACTCGCCTGCCGCACCGCCTCAAGCATCGATGGCGAATAGCCGCCCGATACATCCGTCCCCAACCCCACCGTGATCCCACTGTCGAGTAACCATCTTACCTTCGCGCCTCCAGAGGTCAGAGCGCTGTTTGAAGCCGGGCAATGGCTTATCTTCGCGTCCCGCTCCTTAATTAGATCCCTCTCCGTGGCAGAAAGGTGAATAGCATGTGCCAAAATCGTCTTTGGAGTCAACAATCCATGGGAATCATACACATCGGCGTACGACGTGCTCTCTGGAAAGAGTTTGCGGACGAGCTGGACTTCGTTCTTGTTCTCGGAGATGTGGGTTTGGATTGGGAGGCCGGTTTCCTTGTGGAGCCCCCCGAGCTGGTGGAGGAGAGGAGAGGTGCAGGATGGTGCGAAGCGCGGGGTTAGAATTGGCGAAATCAAGTCGTAGGACGGGTCTATCCGTTTGATATGCTCGATTGTTGACTTGGTGTCGGCCATGGCGCTTTCGGCGGTGTCGTCCTTGTAGTAGTCCGGGGAGAGGTTGTTCATGCAGCAGCGGCCGATGAAGGCCCGTTGGCCGGCTTTCAGGCAGATATCTGCCAGGAGGTTAGTCGACTCCACATGGATGGTGGCATAGTAGGCCGCTGTGGTTGTCCCGTGAGATAGAGTCCTGGATATGCAGCGGGAATAAACTGTACGTGCTTTGTTAATGTCTGCCAGGGACGATTCCAGTGGGAAGGTGTATGTATTGAGCCAGTCTAGAAGCGTGGATTTCCCAAAGATACCCGCATTGGGATACTGGCTGGCGTGGATATGGGTATCTGGGTTCGAACGTTAGCCGTTGACCACAAACAAAGGGGAAAACTCATTCTTGGGAATCCTAAGTGGATTCTGCTAACCTATGAAGCCGGGAAAGAAGAACTCGCCACCAGACGTCCGTATGACTTGAGCATTTCCCCACCCATGCGACACCGTTATCGCTTCTAATTCTTTCACGTCCCGCTCTACAAATGCGATTTTCCCGTACTCATCCACACCAACCGCCCCATTCTCGAGTATGTCGAGATCTTGTAGAGTCTTGCACTGAATGAAAGTCCCGGCAAACACCGTCCTCTGGAGAGGACCCTTCTGCGAGTTGGACATGTTTCTTGCGGCTTACAAGGGTTGCAGTCAAGAATCTCAACTCTATATAAAAGCCGAGGAGAGTGTCCTTTTTATAATGGAGATCCAACCAATCTGTCTTATCTACACTTCTACGAGGAGCTGTCGGCGGAGATATCGGCGAGAAAACGTGAGTACGGCAAATCGCAGCCAGCCGCGCCGTGACGTCTGATTTCTTTTGGCGAACACATCGGTTCGCGCCGTCTTCCGTTGCGCCATCGTATCAATTAACCAGATGAACAATAACCACCATCCACTGTCCAGAAACTGCCGCTGCGAGGAGCTCTAACTTGCAGCGTATTACATTACTATTCTTACAAGACTATCTCCAGCAGTCTGCGCATTTTATACACCTCCCAGTCTCTTAACCTAGTGACCGGGTATGCGATACATATGTACAAGGCTGATCGAGCCAGGCGAGCCTCGTAATGGCTTGGACTCAGGAAATGCGCCTGGCGAAACATGGAAACATCTGTAGGACAGACTGCTTCAGATGCTTGCTCTTCTTGGAGCCATTGTTCGTCGGAGATTCTTTTTCTCTTCGGTCTCTTCCATCACTGGAAGAACCCCTTTGTCCCTGAGCTGCGCTAGGTATTGCTTGCCGTAGTCATATCCAACGTTATATATCTCATCAAATTTAGCAAAGTCCAATGTACCATACGAATCTATCGGCGGGCGCATGTAGAGGCACCCCGGTGTCGTCTTTGCCCGTTCCAGCGCGTCGACACTTGAGACATATGCAAGACGAGCCTGGATTTCAGACAGTGTTGGCGGATTCGGATATGATGAAAGGGGATTCCATCGATTCATGAACGCCCAAAAACCGGATAGAGAATCGCCAAATTGTTGAGGGGTCTCGTCGCTGATGCTGCCGACATCGATGGCAAAGACAACGTCTGCACCCAGCGATTTCATGTGCGCCACCGTAAGATTGTCGACATAGCCTCCGTCCAGAAGCATGCTGCCCTCATCGCACAAAGGCGGAAGTAGTCCGGCAAGTGACATCGAGGCCCTAACATACCGCCATGCATAACCACTCGTGTGGATCTCTGATCGACTCTTGCTGATGTTTGTTGTATTGCAGTAAAACTCGAGCCAGAAATCTTCTATTTGAGAGTTACCTAAGGCTTTGAATATGCCTCTGTTGAATTCATGTCCTGTCGTATAAGAAGCCCTATGAAAGTTAGCATGGATGGGAATCAATAATGGGGTATGCTTACGATGGATACGTCAAGTCCAAAACGAATCTCCACATACTTCCCATTCTACCTGCGAACTTCTTAGCTCGGCCATACATAGGGACAACATCGGCGTCACGCGCATATAGAGCGCCGATGAAAGCCCCAATTGACGTACCCCCAATGATATCGATGGGTATGCCTGCCTCCTCGAGGGCTTTGATGACTCCTACGTGAGAGATACCTCGAGCACCACCACCGCCGAGTACAAGCCCAACCGACTTGCCACATAGCCTTCGCGCTAGCCGGTGAAAATCTCCTTTAAAAGGAGACTCCGACGAGTAGAGTGGGGTTTGCCTTATTCTGCGGGACGTGTACTTCTGAATCTCAGCATGAAGGATCTGAACTCGTTCTTTCAGTCCAATAGCAAAACGCTTAGTCTGTTGATGGACAGGCTCCGCACCAGTTCTGAATGCCATCTGTATGTGGTGGTGTCCTCCGTTGATCCACATGCGATTCTATATGTCCGTTAGTATCAGTTGCAAGTTTTGCTTCTGTCTGCACTTACTCTAAGCCACTTTCGTGTGAGCCCAGCAGGACTATACCGATCAACGTGAAGTAGAACCAGCTCCTTTCTAGCGGTGGTCTTCATACCTACAAGAAACCTTTCATATTCACCGATGGCTGGGGATCCTTCCGCTAGCCCAACAAGGAGGATGCAATCGGCTTGGCTGATGCATGTCTGCGTCCAAGGCGCATTTACGCTCGTGTCAGCGAGATAGAGAACCATTCCATACTTTTCTTCCAAATCAGCTAAATACTGTGACAACTTTAGCTTTCCCATTCTACTAAAAGCGTGCCGCCCTAGGTGATTGAGAATAGCAGCTTGGTTAAGAGTGGTGACGTCGTTTGGCGTGCCGATTTGAGTGAGAGCATTCATGAGGCGGCTGGCGAATTCAACCACTGGCACTCCAGCAGTAACAGGAAGAATAGCCACGGTTCGGAGGTTGACGGTTGAAGTGACAGTTGCGCTTCTTGCGGTCCCAGAAGTATCCTTTCCTTGCTCCGAGAGTGGATCCTCAATCAAAGCGCGCATACGCGAGGCAATTATCTTTGAAATTTTGATGGTGATACCAGGGTGTTCGAGCGCCAAACTATTGAACAAAGTCTTGGGGAATTTCGCGAGCTCTGTATCTCGGATGGCGTGTAGCGTTGCAGGTCTCGTCGATTCAGTCATCACTTCAAGTTCACCGACACTTTCCCCTTGCCCATACTCCCCGACAACCCGCATGCCGCCGTCCTCGTTCTCCAGTATCGCTCGAAGACGACCATTGAGTACGATATAGATGGCGTCACTTTCGTCGCCCTGGTGGTAGATAACTTGGCCAGCATTGACTTGGACCCATTCCAGTGCAAAGTCGATATGAAGGATAAGCCGAGGGAGGAGGCTGGTGAGACGCTTAGCCATTGTAAGAAGCACAACGGGGTACTTGTCGACAATGCGCTCCAGCGAGGTCCGAGGTAGAAACCCCACATACACATCCGTCTTCGCTCTAACATCAATGAACGACCTGTAAGACGATATGGTACCAATGTATCCTGCAATGCCACCTGGTTTAATAAGGAATAGGCTCTTTCGCCCCGTCTTCTTCCGTCGCTTTGAAGTGTTAGAAAGTCCA
Organism: Nothomitra cinnamomea; assembly: GCA_022345685.2. Lineage (NCBI taxonomy): Eukaryota > Fungi > Ascomycota > Geoglossomycetes > Nothomitra > Nothomitra cinnamomea. Next base: position 65,913 of record JAJDMX020000067.1, on the reverse strand, counting down.
GTGGCTGCACTGGAAGTGAATGACGATGTAGTCGCGGTTCTAGTAAGAAGTTCGAAATCATCCGGCGCTGAGCCGGTCGATGAATGCATGGCACCAAGCACGTTCGGCTCAGCATTATGTTCATCAGTCGGAATACTAACGTCAAGAAAGCCGTCAATTACATAATACAGTCCCGGGTTCCTTTCCCCTTGCTCCACTAGCACGGAGCCCTTAGGGAAATAAACAATTTCCACGTCATCACGTAGCTCGCTACTGAGACTACTGCCCCCAAATAATCCGCCAGTGCTCGCCGCGGATATGGATACGGAGGCCAAGGACTCGCTTTCACCATCTGCGGAGCCTTCATATGGATCAATAAAACCAAACGCATTATTGAACACGGCTTTCTGCCGTCTGGAGTCGTATGATATAAGCCTGGGTGACTGTTCGACAGACTCTGCCTTCCGTAGAGCACTCTTCGTACTTGTCAACCCAATGGCCTTGAAGATGCAATCTAGCACGGACTCTCGAAAGAGACCATCCTCATCTAAGGACTCTTGTCGGTGCAAAGCCCCGCCGTTTCGCATTGCCGCTGCAGAGAACGGATTAAATGTTCTCTGAGCAAGCGGGCTCATAGAGTCAGCTCGCAGTATATCCGCCCCTTGTAATGGCTGATAGAAGGCGGTATCCGCAGAAAATGTGGGATGGCCTCGGCGAGATCCATGTCTGGATATCTGTATGTTTGTCAGGAGGTCGCCCGCGCTGACCGCATTTGCGTCATGACGATTGGGGCCGCCCTTCGATGATATAGGTGAACCGTTCCTGTTGGATACGTTCATAGAGTCTTTAGCTGCAGCGAGTCTAGCTTGGGCAGCCGCCTCTCTCCTAAGTGCGCTACTTGATCGTCTCCGCTTCCCAGCGTGAGCGTTGTGCAAAGCAATCCCCTTCATGCCTTCTTCAGGCCCGATACGCTCCTTTTCCTTCAAGAACTTGTCTTTCAGCCGTTCCAATGCTCCTCCTCGTAGCAGATTTGGAAGCTCGTATGTTGTGTACCTATTCATATGCTTCTCAATTCTTAGAACTTCGCTTGTCAGCCCGAGGTAGGAGTGTCCAGTCGAGAGGGTAACACGTTGGAGCCTGGTAAGAATAACCTGCACGATATGAGCGGTAGCCTTGGGGTACACTCTTGTAAGGCGGCGGAATGCGCTCGCTGGTATTATGGCAATAGTGGTATCAACAGTCGCTCTTGCAACAATGTCAGGGTGCGCAGACTTCGTCTTCTTCACTCTCAAGCGAGAGGATCGCGAACGGGCTTGATCGTAGGGGTGACTTTGATTGCTTCTTGGTCGCGCTTCTGGATTGCCGTCCAATGAGAGGGGAGGAACCGATGGTAAATGCCCGCCAGCTGTGGAGCCGACAATAGTCGAAGAACGACGTTCTTGACGAGACCGTGCTCTTGCCGGACTCTGAGGCTCTGGGCTTATCTGCCCATCGGATGAGAATTCATTCATTCTATCTCCAGCAGCCGATTGAGAATGCGAGTGGTTAAATCCAGCACTTGAAGAGCTAGACTCCATCCCACCGTCTTCGTCGTCGGTGTGACGTAATTTGACATCTTCAGTGAAAAGGGATAGGATTGAGAACAGCGATGACATAGGTGCTCCATTCTTGACTTCCGTTAACAGTTGATATCCCTGATTTCCTTCTTCGAAGTGGTCTTCTCCTTCGTCGTAGTCAGACGACTCGCAGTCTGAGGATCGACCTTCTCGATTTGACTTGACAAAGATCTGGACGAGACCATCGACAACAAGGCAGAATCCCTTTTCTTCCTCCAGTAGCAAAGTCTCTCCCGCTATAAGTTTTCTGGTCTGCATTGTCCTCGTCAACTCGTGGAAGACAGGCCTCTCCAAATACCCAAAAATCTTTATCGCGCTTAGAAACTCGTCCAAGTAGTTTGACAGCCCTGGTTTAGAGTCACCGTCCTGCGTATCCGGGAAAAGATCTATTTGGGGCTCTTTCCGTTGCGGTTCGGAAGGTAGTCGAGCATACATATTCAGAAACCGGTATCGGATAAACCAGCTGACTGTGGATGCAAACGCCAGGATGATAAGTAGACTAGGTTACATTAGTTCAGTGTTACCCATTCTAGGGCGTCCCCTCGTACTAGGAGAAGAAGACTTACAGCGTCGTAAAGTTCATGGTAAATGTCAGACTGGTGGAAAATAGAGTGAAAAGCCATGTTGGTAGAGTGAGTGTAGTGAAAGTAATAAGCCAGTAGAGGATAGTGGGGATAACTCGAATAAGGAACAGTATCAAACGTCCCAAGACCCCAAGAACAGAGCTTGATGGGGGTGTTCCCAGTGTTTCGTTAGCTATAACGCCTGGTGTAGCATGGCTCAGGGCTCCAGTTAGGCCCGCCTGAGTCGCCATCACAAGTGACGAAGAGACTAACGCTGACATAACAGGGATACAAATGTTTTGGGTCGTCCAAACCAACTCTGATGGAGTAGCATCTGTAATATCTTGCTTGTGTTTTGTTGATGCTTCATCATCATTTGGTGCAGGCTCTCGCTGGAAGGCTTGGCGTTTTCATGTGCCGAAACGCTATTGGAATTCCGGAACTATGCCTTCGCGTCTTCTTCATCTATAGATATGGGCCAAAGATAGAGAAACGCGAGCGAGACTCGAAAAGGGGGGGGGGGGTTCTCAAAAAAAAACGTCAACAGTAGGACTCGAACCTACGCTCCCGAAGGAAACCGCTCACAATTCGTGGAATAGCAGGCGATCGCGTTAACCACTCCGCCATGTTGACTTAGCGAAATAGTCACGTTTTTCGAAATATATCCACCTCTTTATCAACGCGGGGCTTCTTGATAACCCAACCATTGAAATTCTACAATAAAAGAACTTCTTTTTAAGAGATGGATTGAATCTCTTTAGCCAATTCCACCTGAAGCTTTCAAGATATGAATATATGGCTGGAGTAATCACGTTATCTATTCCCGCTTCGTGCGCGAGCTTAGCGGCAAGCCTTCTTCGGCTCCCATTAAGAAAACGCGAAGCAACAAAATTTCCATCGCGTAAAGTATTCCACCGTTCTAACTATCCTACGGCATTGCATCGACTGGCGAAACCACGCAACAACTGTGGCGCGATTATTGGTGAACTCCTCGCGGTTTGTTCGCGGGTCAATCTTCGGCTTATCCAAAAATACTGCGGTTCATTTGAGCTCTAGAATTGCTTCTACCGCAATGGATGCTGGGGTCAATATGGATGACGATGCGAACCAAAGGAACTCCCCTCTGCCGGGTATCGAGGCACCTTCCAGAACTGGCCAAATAATAACCCACGACGGCGTTCGCTATAAAACGATAAAGGAAGGCCTCGCACACATCTTGGTTCCGGAAAATGTTACGACTACAATCGCTGCAAATCCGTTGAAGCCAGTAAAGTCGTTAGGGGACGATGAGACACAGAGGCAATCAGTGTTTTATAATCCTATCCAGCAATTCAACCGAGATCTTAGCGTCCTTGTCATAAAGGCCTTTGGAGAACAGTCTATAAAGGAGAAGAGGGAGAGACACAAGAAGAAGTCGCAGGATTTAGGACGGAAAGGGGGCAAACGAGGAAAGAAGCGGAAGCTAGGAGAAGTTGATGGGACAGAGAGAATGCCATTGGCAGAACAAGCAAAGGAGACGGGTGATGGTGCGGGAAGTGTTGTCAACGGCAGGGAGAGTATATCTGTTGGACAGCAATTAGTGATCGCTGAGACGGTCGCGAATGCATGCTCAGCCACACTGGGGCTTTTGGAAGAAGAAGAACCTAACCTGCAGGAAGAGAAGCCTAATAGTGAGAGCACAAAAGCCGATTGGAGACCTCAATTCACTGTTCTGGATGCTCTGTCCGCTACTGGACTTCGCGCTCTGCGCTACGCTCAAGAAATCCCTTTCACTACGTCAGTCACAGCGAATGATATTTCTTCTAAGGCGACTGCATCTATTACTCTGAACGTTCGGCATAACCGGCTAGATGATAGAATAATTCCTTTGACAGGCAATGCCATATCACACATGTACCAAGTCGCCCACGCTAACCCCAGTCAAGGCAGTAAAAAGTGGCCTATGAACAAGTACGACGTTATTGACCTTGACCCATACGGGACTGCCGCGCCTTTCCTCGATGCCGCGGTCCAGGCACTGAATGATGGGGGATTGTTGTGTGTCACTTGTACAGACTCTGGCATCTGGGCATCGGCTAGCTATCCAGAGAAAACTTATGCTTTGTACGGAGGTCTTCCAATCAAGGGTGTCTATTCTCATGAGGGAGGCTTGAGGCTTATTCTGCATGCCATCGCAACAACTGCTGCTCGGTATGGTCTTGCGATTGAGCCACTACTCTCACTTTCTATAGACTTTTACGCCCGGGTCTTCGTGCGCATCCGCCGTTCTCCGGCAGAAGTGAAGTTTCTCGCTGGCAAGACCATGTTCGTCTTCAGTTGTGACCAGGGATGCGGAGCCTGGAAGACACAACTACTCTCTCGAACACGAGCAATGATAGATAAGAAGGGTGGCACGTATCATAAACATAGCTTAGCGCTGGCGCCTTCAACCTCCGCGTACTGTGAATGCTGTGGCTTCAAGACACATGTAAGTATCCGCCCCCCTTCCAGAGACCTTCATACGCTCATGCCATCTAGCTTGCTGGGCCTATGTACGCTGGCCCTATACAATCTCGTGCCTTTATTCAAAGAGTGTTGGATAGTCTTATGGAAGCTCCACGGGGTGTATATCAGACGGTAGGCCGTATGGAAGGCATGCTAGTCACGGCCCTGGAAGAAACAGCTTCTGCTCCACAAAAACGGCCAGGTATCAATGGTAGTGAGCGAGAGCCGGTGGAATCTCGCTATGACCCAGTTGAAATTGATAAGCGGCCGTTTTTCTTCATTCCCCATACCCTATGCAAGGTTATCCACTGTCAGGCTCCACCAGCAAATGCTCTTCGCGGGGCTATCCGCCGCTTGGGGTATAAAGTCACGGACAGCCACTGCAAAGCTGGGAGTATGAAGACAGACGCCCCTTGGCCTGTTATTTGGGAGATCTTTAGGGAATGGGCTCGCCGTGAATCTCCAGTCAAGGAAGGTGCCCTGAAAGATGGCACGGCAGGGTGGAATATCATGAAAAGCTCCCTGCCGTCGGTGAATACAACCAAGGCTGACACCGACGAATTCGAACAACCGGTCCAAGCAGAAGGACACGGCGAACCCAGGATCCAGTCCAATGGACAGGACACAACGAAGAGTGAATCTGGGAAACTGGACATTGTCTTTGACGAAGATCTTGGCCGGGAAAAGGATGCGAAAAAGCTGTTAAGGTACCAGCAGAATCCCCCGAATTGGGGCCCCCTGCAAAAGGCAAAGGGCACTCATAAGTGAAGTGTCTGTCTCTCGACCATGAGAATTGTATTATAGAATGCCTTTTACACCAGCCCATGCCCTTACGTCTTCAAAAATCTTTCATGTAAATGCAATTACCTAGGGCAAGCGCTTACCAAATCCACGACTCTGTGTCTAGACTTTGTTAGTACACACGCGGCTATAGACTTCTTCATAGAGTGTTTTCCTGTGCATTTTTATTCTTGCTCGCTAGGGACCTGAACCAATCACAATTAAGGTTAGCGAATAAATTTTACGCGTAACCACGTATAATAAACACGACGCGACGTTCTCTGGCTGCATCTGAAAGCTTTCAGCAATGGTATATTAATCATATTAAATGGCTCGAGGAAGAGGAGGGACCACCCAGTACCCGGATAATAGGGTCATCGTAGACGATGGGAATGATCCGCCTCCCTCGACGATAGCTGCCCAAATTGCCAGAAGTCTTTCTTCTAGGGATGGAGATCCAAAACTGGCAAATCAGAAAAATTTCGAACAACTACTCTCAGAGCTCCTTGGTGCCGGAGATGACCAATCTGCAGAGAGCCGAGCATTCGAGAAAGACCTCAATGTCAATTATAAGATAGTCAAAGTTATTATTGATATTGGCTTGAAGGCACTGCTTTCACAAGATCCTTTTGCGAGAACAGATGCTCTCCTTGCTCACGCGTCCGATAGTCTATCAGTCATTCATTTAACACTACAAAGAATACCAAGAGCTATTTTTTTTTCCCCTACATTGAGCGTTGTTGCAATGGAAAAATGTCAATCTCGTCTTTTCGTTGTACTTTTGCCGACAATCTTATCTCTTGTTGGGCACCCTGCAGCAAACGATTTACAAGAGAAGCTGACAGCTTTGATGACATTACTCTTCGAAGTTACTGGAAGGTCGTCAAGCTCATGGACACAGTCTGGCGAGCTTTTAAACTATTTCAGGCTCTGCATTGCTGGTTTGTTGACCTCTCTCGTTTTGACAGAACTTCTAGCTAATGCGAGCTAGCAACACTACAGTCCCTTGAAGACGCTAACAGGGGCGAAAGAAATGATTTCAGTTCGTTTGAGGTGGTTTTACCTCCAGAGGAAGCGATCAAACCTGAACTGCAATGTTCCATTCAGCCAGAATCTATCAGGATCACGGTGAGAGAACCCCTAAAGGCTACCCTAATAGCTCTGCATCTTCTAGTTGTTCTCCTTTCGAGAATCTGGAATTCTGAGACCAAGGGACTCTCTGTTTCTCTAGCAAAGAGTGACTATGCGTGGGCCCTGGATTCATTTTTCCGCCTGTGGACATACCTTGGTCGAGTTCGAAGAAGTTCTGCTTTTTCTGAACGGCTTAGTGATACATGTTCAAGTATCTTCAGCGCATTTCGCAACCATATGCGGAGATGGGAGCCGGCACAATCTACAATACAAGATGACAAGGCGGGTGTGTTTTTGATCCGAATTTCTGCAAACTTACTACGGTGGCCTAGGGATGATTTGACAACCGCTCTTGAGAATGAACTGCGCTTAGCTTTGGTTGAAATTCTCATACTGTCAGGAAAGTCTAGCACAATATCGGAGGCTGTTGAAGGGTATCTTCTTCCGGTAGTGCTGGACCTGAACACTAGTGGAACGATCAATTCTCTAAGCCAAGACATGCAGGTTGTGGACACCCAATTCGCTATTCGATTTCATTTCTAACATGACTACAGACCGTTCTTTCTCGCTTCACATCCAGGAGACCTAATCCACTAAAGATATTGGAGCTGGAGGGGGTCATCAATACTGACAGCGACAACAACAGTAACCAAGATAAAGGTCTGACCCGTAGTAATGCTTTCACAGAGAGGCTTCAGGATATGGACCTCACCAACGAGTTCGATGGTGACTATGGAACAACCAGGCCTTCTAAACGTCGTCGGACTTCTGGAAACTTGGAAGTGAAGGGAGAGCTCATAATTCAACTGACAACGGAGGTATTTGCTCTTTTAGGCTCACAAATTGCAGCTGATTTGGACGGCCTTCATGGAATTGCCGGGTATTGCTACAGCTTTCCTATATCCATACCGCCTTGAAAGCTGACTGCAACGCAGGGACTGTTTTGTGAAACTCTCAAGCAATGATCAGTGTCGGGCTTTGAAGCTCCTTGGAGACCTTGCGTGTGCGAGTGCAGGCACCCTGGAGCGCCAATACCGAAAAGGTGATGATGTCAAGAACTTCCGATGCTCGATATGTGACATACACCCCCATATTGATTCAATAGAGGCGGTGTGGGACGAGGCTCAGAGCAAGGAGGTTTTCCTGACCTTTCAGGTCCTCATAAAGATATCTGAGCGCGAGAAGTTGACGAAGCCTAGAATTTGTGCTATGCTTGCCCTTCGAAAACTTATGAAGCACACGATAAGTCGAGTATGGCTTGACCTCGGAGAATCCCACTTCGGGTTTGGCACATGGTGTCTAGGCGCTCTCTCTAGCTCTCTTAGAGAGCTACGGATCGCGGCAGGGTCAGTATCACGCCAGCTACCAGTAATATTACCAGGAGCGGAGCTGACCTCCGATAGTCGAGCGCTTCCGATATTCCTAAAGTCGTGTATTGATGCAGATGTCCTTCGAAATAATCGAATTGCCGTCTTAGACTTCCTACGAATGGTGTCTAACAAAAACCAGCTTTCCCTACTGGAGACATGTGTCTTGGCATGGGCCCAAATCGCCTAGTCAGTAATATGTAGACACGTCGTGAGGCTGTCTTAGCTGATTTGATGTAGTGTATCAACGGATGACGAACTCAATATTATCCTTCTACGACTGGTTCAGTACCTTGGACATACAAACCCGTTTATATACGCCTTGGCATATGATCAGGTCCGTCAAGTGTGCTGCTGGAACCACTACTCGTACTGACCAACTTCAGCTCCAACGATTGGCCCAGGGGCTCAACGTACCTTTCAGACGGTTGTTAATGCCATTTTTGCCAAGCATAGCAGTTACTGTTGTCAAGGATTTACAATCTCGCCCACAAACCGTTCAATTGCTCTCCGATCTGCTGAACATGGATGTTTCTGAATTTCTGCTGACCACGCAATCCTTCACGCTACCTTATCTGGTTCTGCTCAGAAAGCAGGAGGTCATCCTTAAAATTGCGCAAGTGCGTGAGAAGGGAACTACTGTAGCTCAGATGTGCCTTGAAGCCAAAAATCTGGCTCCAATCTTGGCGTTCCTCCTTGTGCAGCAGTCTAGCGATCCGGAGCGGAGGACGATGGCTTTGCTGCGTGAGGTATCTTCTGAATTTGATGATTTCGAATTGGTTGAAATTGCTTGCACTGTGCCTATACCTACTGCCGCAGAACTGCTAAAGATGGCTGGGGATCAGGTGGACGGGAAAAAGGCAAAGGTACTACTGGAATGTCGACTAATATGAAAATTTGCTTATTAGTTTATGGTCAGGTACACCAAGCAATGCAGCTGCTCGCCTCTCTAGTCAACAGGAAGTCTGTTGGAAAAAAGGCAAATGTTGTTGGTGTCTTCTTCGAGACATTTGTCTTAGCAGTTATGGCTCTTTTTGCTGCATCAATCAACGATTTAGACATCAGAGTGGCGCCGTTGGAGAAGAGGAGGTGCCTTAGAGGAATTGATGAAATGATAAAACTTGCAAAAGGCTATATTAGTGATGGCCTTCCTCAGGTTAGTGGTGAAGCTACGTCCTTCGTCTTTAATTCAAGCTTACACGTTTCGAGATTTGTGCCTGCCTACAATCGGCCCTGGAAGTGAATGATCTTAGAGACCAGGCATTCTCGACTTGGGTTACGATGATGCAAAATCTCACTGAAGATGATACTTTATCACTCCTTGGGAATACATTCTCAATCGTTGTCCAGTATTGGGGTGCCTTTACCCCTGGAACACAACAGCAAGCCATCGACATGGTTGGCTATCTCTTGAAAACGTACAGGCCTTTAATCAAGGAAGTTATCAGCACTATTCCGTCTCTACGGTCGATTAAACTTCTGTCGAAATATGAAGAAGATCTAGAAAAGCTCCGGGGCGAGGTTGATATTCGCCATCAGTACGAAGGCTTCAGCATACGCTGTAGTCATGAGAACGTAACAGTTGTTGAGCAAGCTTTATCAGAATTGGTCCCATTTCTATGGGAACATCAAGACGTTCTTCATGTCTCCTCAGTCAGCGAACAGCCAGACCCAATCATCGGGAAATTGACACGAGCGGTCTTAGATGCATGCGTTCGATTCAATGAGTCTCGGGCAGAAATCACCAGATTATGTGCCCAAAGCCTGGGACTAATCGGTTGTGTTGACCCAAACAGAGTCGAAGCAGTTCGAGAGAAACGAGATATATTAGTCCTAGATAACTTCGAGAGAGCCGACGAATCCATCGAGTTTGTTGTTTTCTTTCTACAAGAGATACTTGTAAAAGCATTTCTTTCCGCCACAGATACGAAAGCACAGGGGTTCCTTGCTTTCTCAATTCAGGAACTCCTCAAGTTCTGCGCGTTCGACACCACCGTTACAGTGCGGTCGCGCGTTGATAGTCACTCTAACGCTAACGTCAGGAGGTGGCTTGCGTTTCCTGAGTCTATTCGCAACATATTGACCCCTTTCTTGACGTCAAAATATCACGTGACTATAATTGCCCCGAAGCCAGCGTTTACCTATCCGTTATTTCCTTCAGAGCGCAGTCACAGTACTTGGTTACGCAACTTTACCCTCGATCTATTAGACAAAGCGGTGGGTGAAAATGCGGCGACCATTTTCTCAATATGCAGCCGTGTTATCAGGGCCCAGGATATCTCTATAGCTAATTTCCTTCTGCCGTTCATTGCACTAAACATTATTGTTGGCGGCACAGCTCAACATCGGCAAGACATAGGCCAGGAACTTCTAGCGGTGTTGGCCCATCAATTGATTGATGATACGCATGACCAGAGAGAAAGTTTAAAGCTTAGTAGTGAGGTCTGTATCAGCAGTCCTCGTGCGATTCTACGTCTACGCTGACATTATGCAGACTGTCTTCCAGGTTCTAGATTATCTAGTTAGGTGGATGCAAGAGAAGAAGAAGCAGATTGCTGCTAGTGGAAAGCTTTCTGCAAGCTCAACGAATGACACAAATGTCGATGGTAATACTGATGTCCAGGTTCGACGTGTCCAACAAGTTCTCTCAATGATACCAGCAGATGTCATTTCTAGTCGGGCCGTGGAATGCAAATCATACGCCCGGGCACTATTTCACTGGGAAACGTACATTAGACAGCAAAGAGCAAGTGGTAAGGCCGCGGGGGAAGAAAGTCACTTCGAGCCTCTTTTCGAGCGCCTACAAGATATCTATACACAAATTGATGAGCCCGACGGGATTGAGGGAATATCTTCCAAGCTCCAAGTCCTCAACATTGACCAACAGATTTTGGAGCACCGAAAAGCCGGTCGATGGACCGCGGCGCAGAGCTGGTATGAACTATTGCTGGCTGAGAAGCCAGACGACACGGAGATCCAAATCGATCTTCTGACATGCTTGAAGGAGTCTGGCCAACATGGTAAGCTCTTCTTACTATACTAGAGTTTTTCTTGGCTGACGATATGGCTTTAGAGGTCCTTCTTAATCACATCGAGGGGTTGAGTCAAACTAAAACAGGAGCTGGATCAAAGTTGCTCCCATTTGCTGTTGAGGCTTCTTGGGTCACTGGCAAATGGGATAAACTCGACAAGTATCTAAGTAGCGAAACAGAGACCTACAGTGGAGATTTCAATGTTAGCATTGGCCACGCACTCTTGGCACTTTATAAAAGCGACGCAGGGAGGTTTTCGAAGATCGTAGGCCAACTTAGAGAGAATGTCGGCAGGAGTCTTTCTAGCCCTGCCACTGTTTCTCTCCAGGCTTGCCACGACCACATGCTTAAACTTCATGTTCTTACAGACATTGAACTCATTAGTGGCTGCCTTAAGAAAGGTAATATTGACCGCAACTTGTTATTCCAGTCGCTTGATCGCCGGCTAGAGGTGGTCGGGGCATTTCTCTCGGACAAGCAGTATCTTCTAGGCCTCCGGCGTGCTGCTATGCAGCTGTCAAGGTGAGGTCAGGCTCCACAAGGCATCCCAGACATCCATATTGACGTTTAATAGTTTGCAAATGAGCAGAGAAGACATTGCTTCAGCTTGGTTGACGAGCGCTCGGCTAGCCAGAAAGGCCAGATTTACTCACCAGTCTTTCAATGCCGTGCTGCATGCGTCTCAACTTGGAGCTCAGTCAGCCACAATAGAGCACTCCCGCCTGCTATGGGCAGAGAGTCATCATCGCAAGGCCATACAAAGCTTACAGGGAGCCATTGCTGCCAACATCTTTAGCGCCCATAACGACTCCAATCCTGTTCACGATTCAGCTGCCTCTGCTGTCGTTCAGCAAAAAGGACAGCAGAATATACTTACAGCTAGGGTAATTTGTGTTCATATCCTACTGTCTCTCCTTTTCTTCTCTAATTGTATGGCTAGGCAAACCTGCTGTTGGCGAAGTGGCTGGATACTGCTGGTCAATCACAGTCTGAAAACATCATAAAAAGATACCAGGAGGCTTCTAATTCTCACGTGAGGTATGCAAAATTCAGTTTCAATCTATCGTAGGTACTTAAGAGGACTAAACCCACGACTCGCACTACCCTTTAGATGGGAGAAAGGACATTATTACCTAGGTCGCCATTATAACAAAATTTTTGAGTCGGAGAGAGCCCTTCCACCAAATAAAAGGAGTCAAGCATTGCAAGTCTCTCAGCCCTAGAAACGATGGACGTAGCTAACTTTACAAAAGTGTCAAGGGCGAAACTGCGTCACTTGTGATTAATAACTATCTAAGATCTTTGGGCTACGGGGCAAAGTACATATTTCAAACACTTCCGAGGGCACTGACGTTATGGCTTGATTTGGGAGCAGAGATAGAACGTCCTATAGATGCACAAGCTGGTAGCCCGTATGGCTGAAGCCCCTCAATAGCCTTTAGATAACTTATTGACTTATCGATGTAGGGAATTTCGCAGCCGCATGTTCGATCAGCGGAAGGGTATGCTTGAGGCCATTCACAGGTCGCTGGTAACTTACATAGCTAAGCTTCCGGCCTTCGTCGTACGTCTATTTTTGCTATTTTTTAGAGTGACGCTGACTATCTCAGTTTTACACCGCCTTCCCTCAGATCGTTGCCCGCATATCTCATTCAAACAGGGACGTGTATAGTCTCGTACAAACTATTATTGTAAAGGTTGTGACCGCCCACCCGCAACAAGCTTTGTGGGCTCTTTTCGCTGTTGTGAAATCTGGGGGAACCCGAGGTGCCAGAGGCAGGGAGTGTTTGCACAAGATAAAGGTATAGAATATCGATGTATTGTGATTCGGTGATGCTAACGAATATAGGAAAATACGAAACGGCTGAGGCCGGAAACATCTGGGTCGGAGCTGAGGGTAATGATCTTACAAGGGCAAAAGCTGTCGGACCAATTACTGCAAGTTTGCGACAAAGAGATCAACGGCAAACCTACCAACGTGAGCCTGACGAAGGAGCTCGGGTTTAACCACAAGACTGCGCCATGTCCCTTAGTGGTACCGATCGAGTTGACTCTAACTGCAAGTCTTCCCACAATACCTGACATAATGAAGCGCCACAAAGCATTTGCTAGCGACGCTGTGACGGTTTCAGGTAAACATCCGCCATAACCCCTTTCCAGCGTCCATACTAAATCTATCAGCATTTCTCGATGACGTTTTAATATTGAACTCCCTTCAAAGACCCCGGAAAATATCTGCTCGGGGTTCGGATGGACGCGTATATGGCCTCCTTTGCAAACCGAAGGATGACCTTCGAAAAGATCAGCGACTCATGACTTTCAACAGTATGATCAACAAGGCACTGAAAAAAGATGCCGATTCCAGCTTACGACGTCTTTGTATGTTGCATATGAGAACTGTGTCATAGCAACCTCGTACTGAATCATTACAGACATAAAAACGTACGCCGTAACGCCGTTAAATGAGGAATGCGGCATCATCGAATGGGTGGACAATCTAAAGCCTCTTCGAGACATCTTGCTGAATCTATATAGATCCAGGGGCATCAACCCAAATGTAAGGATGTGTTAACATACCTTTGCATTCGCTAATCAGGGTACAGTACAACGAACTTCGTCTACTGATGGATGAAGCGTGCTCGCATCCATCAAAGCTATCGATCTTCACCGACAAGGTCTTAGCAAGGTCAGTATCTCATCTGACTTCATTTGAAACAAGCTAATTGTGCGAAGCTTTCCCACCGTGTTCCACGAATGGTTTATCGAAATGTTCCCTGAACCCGGTGCATGGTTCGCTGCAAGGTTGAAATATACTCGCTCATGTGCCGTTATGTCAATGGTCGGAATGGTTCTTGGGTACGGAGAGAACATTCAACACCTCTTCCAGTAGCATTACTAACTTATACTAGACTCGGTGATCGACATGGTGAGAATATCCTCTTCGAGGAAGGCAATGGCGGCACTTTTCATGTCGACTTCAATTGTCTGTTCGATAAGGTACGACGTCATTTAAAGACCAATCTATATCCTACGCTGACAGACTCTAGGGTATGACATTTGAGAAACCAGAAAGAGTACCTTTTCGTCTAACACATAACATGGTCGACGCGTTTGGTGTATATGGATATGAAGGTATTTTAATGCAACACTCACACGCCAGTATCGAAACCTGACATTATCCAGGCCCATTTCGGAAGTCTTGTGAATTAACAATGAAGATCCTACGGCAAAACGAGGATACACTTATGACTATCTTAGAAGCTTTTCTTCATGACCCGACAACAGATTTCATTGGTGCCCCAAAGGTATGCTTATGCTGCTTTGTCAGCACTATAGCACGGGCTAACAATTTGCGCAGAAGAAGAACAATTCGGGTGTCCCTGACACCCCACAGGGTGTATTAGACTCAGTGCAGAGTAAGGTCAGGGGTCTCCTTAAAGGCGAATCCGTGCCATTGTCGGTGGAGGGTCACGTCCAGGAGCTCATTCAGCAAGCTGTTAGCCCCGCCAACCTCGTGTCGATGTACATTGGCTGGTGTGCCTTTCTTTAGGTCTATTTATGACAATACGATGGCCCGTGTTGGTCCCTATGTAGCAAGGGAGTTCCGTCTAGTGGAATGGAGAGCTGCGAAATCGTATTGGTTATATGAATAGATCCGTAGGAAAAGGTTAGAATACGCAGTTGAACTGACAAACTTGCTACTTAAACGTGTTGCATGAGTTCCCAGTACATTTTGCTGCGCGGTAATCACTCTCGATTCAGCTGTAACCCACTCAGCCATTTAGGTGTATAACTTCGCCCAAAATGGGAAGATCCCCTTGCAATACTCTCAACGGGTGATAGGCAAGGGAATTAGGTATACAGGCTAGAAATACACGTTTATTTGGCCATTGGATAATCTTGAAGCCCCACTACTGTGTCCTTTTTAATGCGCATATCTTACAGACCAACTTATACACCGCATGAAACTGAAGCGATCATGATACCCAAGCATACCAAGCATACCAAGCAACCACCTTCCTAAAGAAGATTCAGCTTCAAATACAGGCGTGACTAAAAACGAAGGGGGCAAACACTCAATCCTTATATAGACACCCCCATGCAGCAAACATTGTTGACCTCGTACTTTTCTTCCCCAAAAACGTCCTCCTGCAATAAATACGACCCTTAACCCTAGCAAAAGCCTTCCAAATCACGCCCTGAAAATCATCAATCCGCGATGCCACCAAAACAAAAGCACGCTCATGACCGCTTACTACCCCCCATCTCAACATCCCTTTCTCCAAAATCAAACTCATCACCCCACTCCCCCGTCCCACCGACTTTCCTAACAAGCAGGATCCCGACCGCCGTCGCTGCACTAGCAATAAGGAACCACCCCTCGAACCAGCGATCCACGACCCTCGGCTCTAATGGCGCGCCTAGAGCTTCAGATATCACGGATCCTACTTCCTGGGGAAGATTACTTCGCAGCAGCAACGCCGAGCTGATCACGTACGTAGCGCTGACCTGGCTGACCAAAAGCGCGAGATTAGCTTGGGTATGCGTGAACAGCGCCGCAGGAGCAACGCGAGAGAGGAAGTGGATCGTCTGGATGATAGAGGAGAAGGATGCCGCGAGGATAACGCCCGATAAGAGGAAGGAGATAGTTCGTGCCCAGGCTGCGCGGTCGAGGGACGGGTCCCAGTGTTTTGCGACGAGGGCGAGGAGGTTGTTGATCGGGTCTGTTTGGGCGAAGGATGTTGCGTCGGGGCTCCACCAGCGGCGGAGGGTGGCAAGGGAGGTAGCGAGAATGCGGTAGAGGCAGTAGAGGGAGAAGGCGGAGGTTGCGAGGGCGAGGAGGCGGCCGAGGGGTGTGGAGGAGCGGCGTTGGGTTGTGTGTCTGTGTCGGAGCATGGAGAGGGAGGTGGAGAGGGAGAGGCGCATTGTCTCCAGTCCAGAGATTTCGAGTTGGAGGGATTTGAGCTCGGCGGCGTCGGCGTTGCCGCGAATGGTGCCCATTACTTTGGTCATGAAGCCTTCTTGGGGGGCGTCTGCGAGCTTGCGTCCGAGGGCGCGAAGACGGCCGGTTTTTGCAGCGAGCATCTCATTTGTGGCTTCTAGGCCCGCTTGCCTTCGCGCGATATCTGATTCCGTGACAGGGCGAGTTTTAGCGCCAAAGTTCTCCCACGGCGTGCTCACCGACGCAAAGCCCGAGAGCAACGCCATTAGTGACACTCCAATGATCCCAACTCTCTCCAGACACGCCTCGCTCAGCGTTTTCCCAACTCTACTCCCTTGCACGTCGCGGCACGAAGGCGTCCCCGGCAGACCCTGTCCAACCCACCAGAAGCCCGCTATCCACAAGCTGAACCCTAACACCTCCAAGATCCACCCCATCCGACTGCGACCCCTCCCATCGCCCCTGAATCCCCATCCTGAGGTCTTTATCATCGAGTGTAGTTCCAGCAGCGGCGTGACCACTATGAGCAAGAGCAGGAGCGTAGACACCGTGACCCGCAGTGCCAAACCCCTCGCAATCGGATTCAACGTGTTCGATATCTCGCAGAGGATCAATTCCGCAAGAACGGCCGTCAGTGCCAGCGTCGTAGAAAATGACCAAGCCGCGAGTCTCTGCGCTGTAATCCTCGATCGAAAGCGGTTGCGGGACGGCGACCTCGACGCACCGCGATAGGCTGGGAGACGCTGATGCTCATGACCTTCGCCTTCCAACGAGATCTGGCCGGTAAGCAGTGGGAAGAACTTCTGGAGGACTGCAGTGCTGACTATGAGGAAGGTTATTATGAAGGGTAGTGATGAGAAGAACACAGATGTTGCATGATGAGGTGATAGTCCCCGGCGGTTTTTAATGTAGTCGGGGATGCAGCCCGCATCGTCATCGCAATTGTCGACATTT
Organism: Nothomitra cinnamomea; assembly: GCA_022345685.2. Lineage (NCBI taxonomy): Eukaryota > Fungi > Ascomycota > Geoglossomycetes > Nothomitra > Nothomitra cinnamomea. The sequence goes on along the minus strand of JAJDMX020000067.1, from coordinate 49,065 downwards.
GTCGGAAGCATGGGCTTGTGCAGGATAATAAGCCTGGTCAAAGGCTCAGGCGATGTCGTGATGGTACATATGTGGCATGAACAATGATTCAGATTGAGTCGATAGTCATCAACAATTAGAAACAATATATGCCGAGATTACGCGTCGAGCAATAGAGCATCGGATGATGTTCCGTCTTGGCTTGTTCGTTCCGCTTCACCGCCTTCTATTCTTATTTGTCTCAACCGGCAGAATTTTCTTCTACGACTTCATGGCCGCATTATCCGTTGCTTTTCATAATACATGAGGCTCTAATGGCCGCAATCTAGCCAACCCACCTGGCTTCTAACTCCACCAGCTAATGTCATAATGCCTTCCCACTAAAAACACACATATCTCGAATAACGATTTCACTCCTCTGCTACCTAGGCCTCCGCACCTCCTTCCGACGACACTGTAGATGTGGTGCTCTCAACGCTCTCATCGGATGTTACTTTACCTAATGGTGCATCTGTTTCAGTGTCCTTCTCGCCGTTATCTGTTAGTAACTGGCCGCCTGAAAGCACCTCGAATTCTGTCTTATCGTCGTCGTCACTTTCGCTTGTCTCCGGGCTTTCCAAAGCTTCCAACTCTGGACTCTTCATGACCACACCGGGACTCCTAGAGTCCTCTGTCGGAGATTCAAGCGGTGATTGAACAGGCGACTGAACAAGCGTCTGAACGACCGGAGACTCAATGATGTCACCTTTTTCTGCCTGTGCAGCTTGTACCTCCCGAAGAGCTTCCTCAAATCCAGGGGGTAATCCGACTGCTTCCGCAACGGCTTGGGCCTCCCCTTCGGTGGCCGGTGGCAACTCTCCCTGGACGCTGTTCCTGCTGCTCCTGTCAAGCACATGTCCCGGCCTCCCGGCTTCGACGCCGCCGCTCTTCTCCAAGATGTCCAGATAGCCTCTTCGGCTCGGATCGGCTTGACGCTTCTTTTTCTTCTTCTCTCGCTTCGAGGTAGGTCGGACCACAATGACGGGAACCGGCGAGTGCTGCAGGCAGTACTTTGATACCGAACCAGGTAAAAGTCCCTGTAAGCCGCCAAGACTGCGACCCCTGGTACCGACAATAAGAATAGCAGGCTCGTAAATGCGAATCTAAGACTCGCCACATTGCGTTAGCAACCCATAATTCTAAATCTGAGGTGGTATCGGAGATCTTCCCCGATCCTACCGGTCCACCTGGATCTGGTAAAGCCTCCAGAATAATAGACACGAACATTTTGAGATAAAAAATAATCCGAAATAGAAACAATAGACCCACCATGCGCTGAATAGTGTCTTGAACTTTGCCCACGGCGAACTCTAATACTATGCTAATTGTCTTGCCCTCCGTGTTCTTCTCAATGATCTTGTCCAGTAGCTTTTTTGCCTCCAGCCTATATCTCCCTTCCTCGACGCTTGCGTCGCTGCTAATCTTAGAGTCCTTGTCGACGACTCTAAGACAAACAATCTCGTCTCCATCGTCCACCAGCTCCTCGATAAGCCACTCTAGGGCAAATTCCGAGTAGTCGTTCTGATCCGTTCCGCAGAGAAATGTCCGAGACCGCCTAGTATAGACGTAGTCCCTATGTTTGCAATTGAGCGTCAATGAGAAGTCGGCGGCATCTTTGTTGTCGAACGTGTCGAATGAGACACGGTTCTGGAATGTACTATGTGGAGAGTTAGTAACGGACATGGATGAAGTCTCGACAACGTAGCAAGAGCAGTCCCCAGTCGAGGCTCAATAAGCGATGAGATCAAGACACACGACAGGACAGCCAGAGTGACTGAATGAAGAATCCATGTACCCCAACACCGTACCACACTTTAACGTAAGCGAGACCTTTGAAGTAAATGTGTGTCACAAAACTCAAAAGGAAAAACGGACGTGGGGTGTGTGATTCGTGGAGCAAGCGGCCTGCGGTAGGGTTGACGACGGAAAAAAGCACTAACGATGGCGGTGGAGGAGATGACATCCTCCTCTGCGGCCTCACCGATAATCCCTTTCCACCTGCTGTGAGCAGGTTGGAATCGGATGCGTGAGCTGCGAATTGAACGGACGGCCGACGGCCATCTTTGGCTGGAAACACTCCCGGAAACGTGGGTCTTGGTGACACTGTATTGTTCTCTGTAGCCACAGTAGTGATATTGGCTGAAGTAGCAGTTAAGGCTGGCGATGACAGAGGTGACGGCGAGTCCGTGGGGGAGGACGGCGATGGCATGGTTGGGGGAGGTATGCTTATTTGCTTTGCTTAGTCGTGGGAAGCACACCCCGCGATAAGAGAGCACCTCCGCACACCCGCACGAGATACGCCGGAGTCACCTCGAGAACGCGAGAGGACGGAAAAGTCGAGATCTGCGAATTGCAAGTTTCTGCCCAGTAGAGATTCGCTCGGGGCGGTTCGGCAACGTGGCTGTAAGCTTAAAGCTATAGGTAGTTTATTTTTCTTTTCTGAGACGTGCGTTGGAGTGATGCGATGTTCAGACTGATACGCCTATTATCAGGCCATACGCGGGGTATCGGTCGGCGTGCTTGGAAAGCTTGGCCACCATTATTCAACTACCCGCAGTATGTCGTCACTCACTGCTGTTACAATTAATTGTCTTGCTAGGACTGCTTTGCAACATTCAATTCCAAACCCCCAAGACATGGATTTCCTCATTTGGCAGAACAATCCAAGAAGGAAAGGACTTGTGAAAGGGGTAAAAGCAGCCGAGGCCATGCTTTCGAGGCAGGGTTCAACTTATGTTCCGTGATCATCAGAAGTACCGACGTACTCACGGATCTGAGCTATTCTGAGCGCCCAAAACCAATTCCGTCCTTTCCGCGACAAACGGCGGCTCACAGATAGTGGTCGATTAAAAGATACGTACTCCATGCAGTACCATTCCAGTGTCGTTAGATTGTTCGGAGGGGCCTCGGAGATATTAAATGATTTCTCATACAAAAGCCGGGCTGCACCGGATGACTCAATCCCACACCATCAAGCAAGTGCTTATGTTATCGTCGGGCAGCCAACCTGCGAGTCGACGAAGCCCGGCAACCAATAAATGCAAATCACTTGATCACCTTTACTCATTTCAAAGCAGATGTCTCGACTTAGGCCCACCTTCCCGTTCGCGCGAAACTGACAAAGCCACAGCGAGCACAATGAAGCAGTCAAAGCACATTGTCAATGACGTTGTGACTTGTATCGCCCGATAACGGCACGAGATACACGGAACGCACAAACGATCCGTTCAATTGTCACCATCCAAAGTAAGGAATCCGTTCTTTGAATCCCGAATCCCGAGTCCGGAAACTCGGTCGCAATCCAACGATCGCAGGATGTCCTCAGCGACCGAGGATCCGACTCAGACTGAAGTGAGGGTGAGGGATGACTGCGATTTAAGCATCCCCCACAACGGATAGTCTATTTTGCCGATTCCAACGGCAGCTCGGCCGCCCGTCGTTCCGCCGTGCCAAGTCTAGAAATGAATTAGCGTACGCACGGCGTTACGCGGCCTAAACCCCAACCGAAAATAATATTAGGGTACGGCACCTCGCTGGATTCGCCGCATCCGTGACTCAGGCAGGCAACGAGATTTCAGGCAGCCTTGTGGATGAAACCACGGGATGTGCGATCAGGCGGGCATTTGATTGTTTGCTAGGCAGAAAAGGAGTCAACAGGACCCTTGGCTCCTTTTTTTTTTTGTAGGTCACGATGGTTCACGTTCATCCAATTGGGACGGCTTGCTTTGAGTTGGGTAGAAAATAATTGTAATTTTTGAACTGGAAATCTCAACCTCAACACCGCATTCCCCGTACTGTCGGGGAGGAGGAGGGAGACCTTCCAAGAGGCTATGTAACTAAGAAAAAGGAAGCCTGGTTAGAGCTCCTTGAAGAATGTTGAACAAAGGGAAATATGTATGAAACTGTAAACGCTATCCTTGACCCGCCAGATGTATGCTGTGGAGTGGAAAATGTTACAGGCCCGCGCTCAAAACAAAGAACTTTTTAATGGAGGTATCTCATTGTTCCGCTAAAGGACCCGCCCGCGGAGAAAATGCTCGGATCGCTCGCTCGCTATGCAGAAACCGTTTGCGCTCCCGTGAATTCGTAAACGTCTATGATGATGCTGCTGAGAAAGGAGAGTGGTTGCTCTCTAATAGGCCTCTATCATTTGCGTTTGCGACGTTTTTTGTGGGAGGTAGTAGCCCTCTTCAAAAAAAGACAGCTGCTCAGTTTCTGACAATGGTTTGGCTGATTGCTTGCGCGCGTCGTAGAAGGATGTCGTTGCGATTTGTCTCCTCTCTGCTTCTGAGAACTCGAGAGTGGGTTGCGGAGGCGATGACGGGGCGTCGTCGTCTGAGTCATCCTCGAAATCCTCAAGGAGCTCCGGCGGTGATCTTGATGGTGTTCGGACGAGTGCGAGTTCCTCGTTGTCCCCCTCGCTGTCGTAGTCCTCGTCGTCGAGCTCAATGGATGTGACGGTGACATTTCGGCGTTGAGGGATTGTGCGTGGTGCAATGGTCATCTCGATGTCCTCCTCGTGGTCGTATTCCGAATCACTATCTGAATCTGTCTCTGCATCCTCAATGTCCCAATCTTGCTCTGGTTCCTCAACGATGGTATTTGCCCATTGGATATGTCTCGACTCTTGCTCTTCCGAAGCTTCTGTTGCGCCCTTGACGGATTGGTTGAACCATCGTTCTTGCTCGGCCTCGGCCTCAGCAAGTTGGAGCATCAGAGAGTCGAGGAGGTTTGCATGTCCGACAAGAAGTCGGAGGTCATGGTCCGCCCGGGAAGCCTCCTGCGAGAGCTTGCTGCGGGCGGTGTGAGCGAGGTAGTAGGTTTGCGTGATGCTCATTTTGTTCTTCTTCTGTGCCGTTGTTCTTGATGAGGTGAAGAATTTCGATTGTGTGGAGAACGAAGGTTGCTGTAGGCGGGCCGACATTTTGTAGTAGTTTAAGATTGAATTGACTTCTGTTGTGCCTTATGAGTCAGTGCCTGATCTTTTGAAATTTCGCTGGTGCGAAGCGGCTTAGGTAGGCAACCGAGAAGCGAAGACTAAGGGCAAGGCGGACTCAAAAGAGCACTGCAGAAAAACTCACCAATCAGAGAGCGTTATTCTTCGGCGAGTGCGTTAGGCGATGACTGTGTGCGACACAAGTAGCTGAAGGGCGTGGCCGTGGAGTGAGGTGTCCTGTTGAGGTGTGATTAGGGATATAGTTGATTATTGACTGTGTGTTGATGGTGTGTTGACTGTTGAGAACAGATCTCTTTCGAGGGTGGGAGACGGTTAACTTTATCTCCTCGAGCTGACAATACAATAGTTACGCCAAAGGAAGCGTCAGCCTTTCCTGGGCTACGTGAGCGTTGCTTCGGATCTCCTGGCTGTAGGGATTAAGGGTGCATCACAAATCCGAGGGTCCGGTGTTTCGATAGCTCCGAGCCCTTTGACGTCGTTCCACACCGCCCGTCCCGACTGACGACTGCTCGCAGGCCCAGACAACCTAGTCACGCATCCATGCCAGTCACACAGCGCAGAACGACCTCGCTACTTTTGCTTTGTGCGCGACGTTTACTCAGCTAGGTATAGTGGGGCCAGTCGGACCCATAGACACACCGCAGCCACGCAAACGGACTCGCACAAGTTGACTAATTCAGGAAGAAGCGGCCTCGGCATTCTCGCACTTAATCATCCAGCGACACCAATCAAACAGCCACCCGCGTCGTGACTATTCGCCAAATTGCAAATACGCACACGACTGACATACTCGGCCTTAGCGAACCTTATTCGGCTGCTTCGAAAGTCCGCGTTAACGGCGAACTCGGCCGTAGGCGTTTGCAGCACGATCCTCCACCTGACGGGGTACCTCGTACAGCGTGCATTACATGCGAATGCGAAATTACAATTACTTCTCATTGCGGTCTTTTCAGACGCGCAATTTGCAGCGTCCTAGCGAGGCTTTTCTGGAGTGTAGGCAGGAATTGGGCCAAAACTGGTCCTTAGGTGAGCAACATCGCACAGCCCCATGTGTGTACGCCTACACCTACGCAGAGTATGGAGGCGTAGGGCGTACCTCGTAAGTTGTGCGTTACCGACAAGGGCCTACATCTACGCGTTCACCGAACTCGCGGTGAACACCCCAAGCCCTACGACGCCTCCAAGGCTAAGCCGCGCCATATTCTGCCTTTTGCCATTTACCTTATGTGGATGTAAGTAGTTGAGGTTACATTCCGATCGTCCTGTGGAACTGCTACTTTCAACTGCAGTCGTCCGCCGAGTGGCTTTAGTTGGAAATCGATTGCGATGATACTCAAATTAACATTTACAGTCTGCCGAGTACCTCCTAGTGTAAAGGAGATCATGTCATCTATGATGCGATTGGCGCTGCTGTGCTTGGATCAGGTCAGCGCTCCCTCGAAGGGATGACAATTGCGGCCCCTCTTTTGATTTCGCGACCGTAGGCCTCGAACCATGAGCTTGTAAAATGAATGACTGCCACGTTCCCCGGAAGGCGAACGAAATGCGGGCCTCCGACCGTGCTCGTTGGATGGCAAGGGGGGCCTGCGACCGCACACCATTCGCTGGTTCGTAACGATAGGAATTTAGTTCGTCCGCTTCTCCCGATTCCCGTGATGAGTCGAACGAGTCTGCTCGAAGTCAATGACAGCTTCAATTCCGGCTCATATTCTCACCGTTCCATCATGCCTTTGTCGCACTGCGACTCGCTGCTTCGTAAGGAAGAAACAATCAATATCCTGCAATATCCTGCAGCCTCCACGTCATGCGCAGAAGCCGTGTATCCTGGAAAGGCAGGCGAGAGTGAATTGCAGTGTCGCAGCCACACAAAGAAATCCTCCACAGTGGACTTCACTAGCTGGTTGGGGGTGGCTTGCAGCCATGCTGACTGGATGCAGTAATCCTTTGCTGGCGGACCGCGACCGCGCGAAACACGCTACGCCAATTGCTCTAGAGCTCTCGTTCTATCACCACATCTAGCACAACCACCCTCTTGGTCGGGCTACGGGAGCAGCCATTCGAAACACTGGATAACAGCATTTGGATCGGCATGCCGTCTTGGCCCACACCTGCCCCGCACTTGTCCACTAACCCTGTGTACTCAGTAGCGCACACCGGCTTCGCCCTGATCTCACCCACCCACACACTCAGCCAGCCCTACAACCATTCTAGAAACGTTTGACACGTTCCACAAGCGAAAGTGCAGGGTTCGGGTGCGGCACCCAGCCACACCTTCCGCACCTTCTTGCATATCAACGGTCGACACATGAAGTCAGCCAGCCTACGTAGTTGCACAGTAGGGCCCCCGCACAGGGCTGGCTGCATTTGCGATATCGCTGTTAAAGTTGCAACCGTGCACACATCGGTGTCTCCGAGGAGTTGCTGCAAGCCAACGTTATGTTGTGCCAGGTGACAGACATACGGACGAGCGGGTCGCGTACCCCACGTATGGCTCAATCCTCAACTCGCACGCGGTATCGCATTCAAATGCAACCCTACGCGCAGTCACCAGGCGTCCATGCCAGCTCAAGCCTCTTGGTGTGAAAGGGTCGCTTCATTTGCAATGATTAGCCGCCTAAAAAAACAAGCCGATCCCCCTATTCTTCCGTACACCTTAAGGCTGATGCCTAACACAAACTTGTTGTGGGGTTTCCTTTCCATATCGAGAAGTATGGATTTAGCGGACAGCACAGCAGTCCGTCTTAGCTAACACTCCAAGCATCTTAAGCAATCTCAAGCTTCCCGGACGGAAACGGAATCCCGTATGGAGTGCCCACACTCTATTGCTATTTGGTTTCTTGTCCTGCAGATATGATGCAACAATCTATTATTGTATTCCTCCTGATTCTTTGCCGCATATCCATCTCTCTTCATCTACAGCGATTGTGACTGGAGATTTTTTTCTCTTGCCATGACGCCAATGCACGATATACTTCCAGAATCACATCTAGTACATACTGCTTTTTCATGCTAGTGCACTCTGCACTTTCGTCACTCGCACGTATTAAATCCCCTAGACCTGGACAGATACCGTTCCTGAAGATTCAACTATTCTTGGTAGGCCGAGGTACCTCAAGGAGGCTATTGCATCCCAAGGAGATTAGAAATCCAAATATTACAGGAACACGGCTAAACGCGGGATCAATTTGTGATTCTACGGCACTGCATATTCACAACTCCATGATGCTGCGGCGACCGACTGCTCGCTTGTTGCTCGGCTGCTCCGAGCTATAGGGCTTCGTTGAAGCTCTCGATGTTTGTCTGACGTCAGAGCGGCGCATCGAGGGTTCCGGATAGGCCAAGGCGGCTGTTGTAGAATGATCCTAGCAATGGATCGACTCAGGAGAAGGCCGTACCAAGTGTAAGAGTATGTTTTGATAGCAGATCTTCCTTTCCAATTGTCTTGCGTTCTGTTGTGTATATGGGCCTAGCCATAGGAGGGAGGTCTCACTAATCATCCGAACAAGTCCTGGTAAGCGTAAACAGATTTCCTTCTGAGTATGACACGTCAAAATCAAAAAATATGCCCTAGATATCAATATACGTATCCACAACCTTCCCTAACGACACATCAGTCTTTCAAACAGCCAGGACCTTGGAACTCCTAAACCGCTTCTTCCAAGGTTGAGATGTGGAAATCGCGAGTAAATACTAAGTTCAATTCGAGACCTCCGGAGGCGGTAATCTGCTTCGATCCAATGCGTCGTCCATCAAAAACCTCTCGTAACCTCCTCCGTTCCCTTGACTTTGGACTACGTTCCACTCTCCCAGTCCACATACTGGGTTCTCGAAGATTCCTGTACCTAAAGCCATACTAAAAAAAAGTAAATTACAAGACGCAAAAGCCCAAAAAAACAGTTCACAGGGAGCTGAAAGGCTATCCTGTTACACCTCTTGTCGGCACATGTTGCTGCCAGCGGACGAACCCGCTGGGATTTGAACCCAGGTTTTCAGACGCCTCAATGTGTATATGGAGGTGCAATGCACACTGAGGTAACCCGGGTGTGAGAGATGAGGGGGGTAAATTGGTCTTGTGGGGTACAGCTGCGGGTTGGCGTGCCTAGGCGCAGTTGTTGTGCCTACGTTGCGAGAACGCTGGGGACTGGCTAAGGATGTAAGACAGTCGAGGGATCACACCGACTGTATAGCTATGTGGGGTGATATCTAGAAGCTACAAAATCTTCGGAGATGCTCTTACTTGTGTTCGTATCCAGGTCTAGCAGTCTTGATCCTTCACAAGCAAACAGTTTCTTTATAGTTAGGTAAAGAACACTCTTCTTCGATCTCAAAGCTCACTCTTGGATATCCTTCCAATTCCCACAAGGACCACATATAAAGATACCTAGCCCAACGTACGAACTGTAGCCAGGTTTTCCACCCATACCCCTTTCTTTCGCAAAGCATTCTATACTATACCTTGCTGCCGTCACTCGTACCCACCTCCTATCCGCGTAGAGCAGTGACTTTCACGCGTTTAAGCTTTTGTGAGGAAGCCTTTGCCTAGTTCCGGTGCCGCTTATACATACGCTCAACCATGGGCTGGGAGGGAGAGCTATGGGATCCTTTCAGCCATTAGGTAGGCGTAGGTGGGTGTCTGGCGTGTGCGAATATCAGGAACGGAAGTTCTCGACATTGAAACATACCACGAAAGTCGTGATCGAAATTTCGAGGTACAGGGGACAATGAATATCCCTCCTAGATTGAATGCATATACGTTCGTCTCAGAATTATGTAGAACTCACTATCCAGTTACAAGAGACTACATCACCCACGTAGCAAGCAGCAGTAGTCGTGATAATAAGCTTGATATTTTTTACACATCAAGTAATTTTTGCAAAGACGGTGAAACAGGCCCTCTTGCAAAGGTCCCGAGGAAAACCACCTAGCAACGATAGTTACCCTCCCACCGCCACCCCGCAGCGGCGAGAGCGAGATACGAAAACAAAATATTTCCACACAGAGCCGACGATGAGTTTGACCCCCGGAGAAAACGAAAAACTGATGCTTCATGTGATTACTTTCTCTCCTCAACCTGGTTTGAAAGCGAATCACAGATAGGGAAAGAATTCAGCGGGGTATCTCATCCCTAGTACATGGCGACTCCTCCGCCCGGGACAAAAGAGTGAAGGACGAAGAGCAGCCAGATGAAGAACAATGTGCAAATGCTGGATGTTACAAGATGACGGCTGTTTTGCTTTCCTCCTAGAAGCAAACAAACATAACAATTTTCCCGAATCAGTTTTGAAAAGGGTCATGAGAACGGGCTTGAGGGCTAAAACCGCACTAAAGTCTCCAGCGCTATTGGAGCCGGGAACGTATGGAAGGGCATAGTGGGACTACAACATATTTGCGAAAGGAAGACAAATTGGCTATGATGCGGAAACGAACCGAAAGACCAGTCATTTGCTAACTCGGCAAGACAGAACAGACAATCCGCTGACCCGATGGCAGCAGGTTGTTGAGAGGTATGATCAAGGCAATGAACGGTCGAAAAATTCAACACGCCAGGTTCAGGCCGAAACGGTATTATCAGCCCAGTTCACGCTGTTATCATATGGAGATAAAGCGCTCGTAGCGGTTACGTCAGTCTCACTGTCGTCGTCTCCATCTTCGGTCCCATCGATATTCAAAAGATTGAATCGATTCGCGACTGCAGTTGCCTTCTTTACCGGCGGAGACAAATTCTCCCTTCGAGGAGCTGGCTGGTGTTTTGGTAAAGGCTGGGCACATTCATCCGCATACCATTCAATCTTGATACCCTTGTAGGCTCCGCGAGACATCATACAAGTACGGGCGAACAAGGCGTTGTGGATAGAATTGAGGGAGGCATGAGCGTTACCGTTCTGGAAAAATATATCGATCACCACCAGGTTGAAGATGTGATCTAGATCCTCGCGGATACGGTCGGCAGTTATACTGGCGCTGACGTTACGCAGAACAAGATTGCGGGTAGCACCAATGTTGATCTTGCTAGCAACGTGACCAGGGAGAATAAACTGACGATCGTTCCAGCGAACGTGAACCTAGGTAGCGTTAGTTTTTACTGACCAAAAGCAACAGATTCAGTGCACAAACTCGTTTCCCATTTATATAAATATCATTACGCTTGGCATAGTTAAGGAAGTCGTGAGCAGCACGTCCCTCGACGAAAGAAACACTAGCGGAGCGCTCTGCGGAACGGATGTAGATGTCAAGGAGCATTCCACCGCGGATAACGTCAACAATGTCCTTGTGGGTGGTACGGTCGGACAGGTTGGTAAGTAAGAGAGTTCGCTGCTCGTTGCGCTGATGCTGTTTATCAACCCTACTTTGGCCTCGGACGTTCCAGCCCTCCTCCTTGTCGATGTTATCTGGCGGGGAGAACTCATTGTCGTTTAGAACGCGATGGATAGTATGATTTCCATTCCGCTGCTTCAAGGTTCCGGAGTGATTTCTGGGTGGATATGACTCTCCATAGTAATGATCTTGGCCTTCTGGAGGCGCCGTGATTGTGATCGGTACTGAAGGGGTCGGGCGAGAGAAGTAGACGCCACCTGCCTCAGACTCTTCGTCTCCAGACAAAAAGGCCGGATGATCCTCGTGACGGTCGTGCAGATTCGAATTACCATTGATTAGGAGCTTTCCGAAACATTCAGCATGTCTCTTTCATGAATTGTACAAAACCCAGGTGCTTTACCTCAAGTGTCTCCGGGGTGATTCCACCACGAAACAGGGCTTCTCTGAGTGTATCTAGTATAGGTTAGTCTCTAAACCCGGCTCTTTCGCCATCCGTACGTATGTGCTTGGCCGTAGAAATATCCAGCAGCGATGGCGAATAATTGTGGGAGATCTGGGATTTCAGGGGACATACTATATTCACGGATGCCACGCAGCTGCAATACACAACCCCACACGTTAGCCTTTAATTTGCCAAGTAGGCCAATAGATAAGCAGAGATGAAGAGAAGGTGGCGCAGACTAGAGTGTCGTGTTCCACCTTCGGGATCGTAACCGTTAATCCGTCGGTGGGAGCATTATAATTGGAAGTCGAGGCGTGCTTTGTTGCACACCACTGTCAGGATAGCTTCTGCGTTGCAAGTTCTGTGTCTTTTCAAGGCCCAAGGATACTCACAAATTCAGCCCTAGATGCAACCAAGCCGGAGTTTGTCAGTCTCCAGATCCGTGATCAATTGGCGCTTAGGCTCCCAAGCAGGGACACCCAAGAAAGGCAATGGCGCAGCGGATCTGAGTCTTACCGACGAAGAAGTGTCTCAAAGTAAGCCTTTTCAATCGTTATTTTCTCTGCCATGGTGCCTTTGTGCCTTTCTAGGTACGAGCTCTAGAAAGTATTATCAGGAAAGATCGTGAGGTTATCGTGAGTGTTTGGGTCGAAAGATGTCGGAGCGACGCTAGACCGGGCCTGATTGGGGAAGGCGCGAAGCGAGTGGGCATGGACCACCAAGCGGCCTGTGTGGGACCCCAGATTCTGACTGGCAAGGCCACCCGCTCCCTCTACCTTCACAGCATCAATCAATGACTCGTCAAAGATGAAACACTATCCACGATGTCGAGATCAATAGCCTCACGGGCGAAGGCAACACAGATCTGCAACATTGCGGCCTAATTAAGAATACTTATGTCCAGTTGCGTGATTCGATTGGTGGAAGTTCGGATTTCGGTAGGTTGTCCGCATACGCCTTGTACCTGAGTACCACATACATACACTTAGGGATTGGCAGCGGAGCGGGGAAGCTTCTTATGAGTACAGCTATGTGTCTGTACGACAACACACAAGGTCCTATTCGAAACTCGTTGTTGTCTATGACAAATATGCCCGATATATTAGAGAATTTGTAATTTCGTTTGTTCCGAGAATCATCCCGGAGCCAATCTAGCTTGTCCTGTCTACCTTCTCGTCTCCACGGTCCTGGCAAGGGAATACAAGAGGACAAGCAGCTTGTCCCGAAGCTTGTCGCCTTCGGCATGCGCCCCAGGAAAATTACTTACGTATCCTCACTGTCACACTTGGGATTGAAGATGTGGGGTTTCTCTCGGCGAGTCTAGCACAGCCCGGATGATAGACAAGATCCTCACCAAAAATCTTATCTCCACAATCCTCATTCGTCAGACGCACGTGGCGCACAGCGATATTGCATCACGACAGGCTCGAGGGTACGCATGTATGTATATTGTACTCTAGTGTACAAGTCCTATGTGTTTAACGGCATCGAATATAGGCACTTGAATTTACGGATCCGGAGCCTCACCCGCATCTCCACATCCAGTCCGAAGGCACAGGCGGCTAAAGTCGGGAGTTTATTTGATTTGAAGAAAGAAAAAGGAACGCGTAATCGTTTCACTTACTGCGGCTCAAGTGAAACTAGTAAGATGCAAACACGGCACCAGGATGGAGGAGACTGTTTACGCCTAGAGCGGTGGAGCCCCATCTGATGTTGAGCAAGATTCTGTACGGTTATGTATAGGGTCTTGGTATCACATACGAGCAGTCAGCCGTGGCTGCTGTCAACACGCGCTGAAGTCTTGATCATTTTGAAGTACGAAGAGCTGGCCACTAAATGTGGCCTAGAAGGACTCGGCAACTAGCCACGCCGCTCCAGAATTAGGATTACCTGCACTTCGTATGATGTCCAACTCTTTTCAATCGGAGCAAACACCCTCTTTCGCGCATGGCGACACTTATCACCCTGGGCGACTTTTTAAGGGGGCAGTGCATCGTCATTAACAGCCAATGGCACGGATGGTGATTTCTGCCCTACGGCGGATGACGGTTCGACGCTGTTACTTTTTGGGCCAACTGGAACTTGCCGCCCCCTGGTCCTACATTCACAACAGGCTTATGGAGTATGCACACACATGCTTGCATGGGCGATCTGGCGCCAAATGATCGTTATAGCGGACAAAGTCCCTCTGCACGGCATATTTATTTCAAGAACCCCGTTGGATCCGTTCCGAACCCTGAGGCTTTGATCACGACAACGAACGAACGAGCGAAAATTCCAAATACATATGCAATTCATCTGAACGAGATTAATTTCAGCCAGCCGTGTTGCGACAGTGAAAGGACGGAGTTGGACGTTCCAGTGTGGCTTGCTGCCGGCACTACTGAGAGCCGAGCGAAGACAAAGCTGGCCGGATCTCATCTCATCCGTATCTAGGGAGTAGATCTGTCGCGCACTCAAATATCCAGCAAAAAGCCATCCTAGCCGGTTTGGTCTCACAATTGTCGCAATCATGAAGTCGCTTGGTTTATCCGCACTCTTGTCTTTGGGTATGTAACAGATCTCTCAAGGGGAGGTGAATGAAACATCAACAACTAATTCTTCGGCTGACATTCTCTCAAGCATCTCTTGCGTACGCGCAGACAGCAAAATACTGCCCTACCAGCGACATCTGCTACAGCGTTAATGTGCCGGCGTCGACCGCGTCCTCTGGTAGCGGTGATATATTCTTCCAGATCACCGGTTCCACATCAGCGCAATGGATCGCACTCGGGCAGGGCAGCCGAATGGCTGGCTCTCAAATTTTCGTAATCTATGCTTCGGCGGATGGGACGAACGTCACGGTCTCACCGCGGTTGGGGTCAGGAGAATTTATGCCGTCGTACAATAGCAAAGCGCAAATATCGCTGTTGGAAGGCTCAGGGATCTCCGGGGGGAAGATGACTGCAAATGTTAGATGTATGTTTCCCCTCTGCCCAATGCTCGTCGTGGATTGCTACAGCGGAGTCACTAACGGCGTGCTCTAGGCTCAAGCTGTATCACTTGGAGTGGTGGCTCGCTGAAAGTCACATCATCGGCGTCGAACTGGATCTGGGCCACCAAGTCAGGTTCTCCCCTCAATTCGGATAGCCCATCCATAACGATCCAACAGCATGATAGCAGTGGGCTGGCATTCACATTTGACCTCACCCAAGCAACTGGCGGTAGCAGTACCAACCCATTCATATCTTCCTCCTCAACTTCAGGATCAGGCACCTCAGGGACCTCTTCCGCGTCCAGCTCCTCACCCACTGATGATAGCGGCCACCACGGCGGCAGTGATGGCAGCGGATCATCTTCATCCTCCTCATCGACCAGCGGAAGCTCCTCTGGCGCCTCTGCCGCCGCAGTCTCCAGCCCCTCACCCAAAAAACTAAAATCAATCCGCAACGCCCACTGCATAATAATGGCTGTAACATTCCTAATCCTCTTCCCCGTGGGTGCCCTTTTCATGCGCCTCCTCTCCTTCCCGGGCCTCGTCTGGCTCCACGCCTCCTGGCAAACTTTCTCCCTCTTTGCCTCCTTCGCTGGTTTCGGCCTTGGTGTATGGTACATCCGTCAAACAGGCCAACCGTGGCATTCTCAACCCCACTTCATGCTTGGGACTGTGGTCATCGGTCTCCTGGTTCTCCAGCCGTTCTTCGGGTTGGCGCATCACATGCTGTACCGCAAAGTGGGCCGCCGAACAGCAATCAGTTACGTTCATATCTGGTATGGCCGCATTATTTTCATCCTGGCGATTACGAACGGTGGGCTTGGACTACAGCTGGCGCAGCAGCTGTTTGGGAATATGCCATCGGTCAAGGTTGCGTATCCTGTTGTTGCAGCCCTTGCTGGTGTCATCTACATTGCTTCTGTCCTCTGGTTCGAGTACAAGAGGAGAATGGCGAAGAAGAGCGCAGAGAGCAGTGGGCTTATGTCGGGCGCAGAGGATCCGCAGAATGGGTATGAGATGGGGGTGGCAAAGCCGAGTTATCGGTAGGTGATAACATGATTGAGATAAGATGATTGAGGAGGGCAAAGGGGAATGTCTAATTTGTTTATTCTAGTCCCGTCCCGTCTATTGACGGCTAGGTGATATTCTATGATTGAGTATAGTGTTCCATGTTCTCTTTAATGCTACATCATATGGAGCTATTTTGACGTTGACCAACCAATGTTTGCTATGTAAAGGAGAAGTACACTCAGAATATGGGCAAGGTCAATTTGCAAATCTAATTCTAGATCTCAATTCAAGCGTCTTAACTATCAATCCAATCTCACCATAGAAAAGGGAAAAAAGGCTCAATTGAAAATTGCGATGTTGTCTACCCATCCTGCCCCGTCCTCTCTAAAATCGTCCTCATCATCTCATTCCCCACCCTCGTTGCCTCCGGGAACCTGGGCGCGAAGTATGTCTGGATCTTCTCGAAGCGGTCCCTGTAGCTGGCGAAATTGCCGAAGCTGACGCATTCGCTCCAGCCCTGTTTTGTGGGTTTCTCGTTAGCCATTGCCAATTAGAAAGTGCATGTCTGTAGAGATGTGGGTAGTAGGATCTGAGACAGGATCTGGGCAAGGGAGGCGGAAGCTAGCGCCGTGTAGTAAGAACTATATTATGCGAGAGTGGGTTCGTGGACGCGCGGCGGACGGGATTTCGACAAGGCACTGTGACGACCCCACGTATGGAATTTTGTGGTTGGTATTGGAGATTGTGGGGCGGGATAACATCGGGGAAATGTGCTGTTTCGGAGGCCGGCACGAAGTACCCCCCACCCCACCTGGTTGGTCGGCTTGAAAAACGAAAATGTGGATTGGATAAAAACGAAGGCGGTGAGCTAAGAGGAAAAAGAATTGCTTACGCGTGCTGCAAATGTGAACTCCAAATCATCGGACCGAAAGGTGGTGTCTTCGATTGCGACGCGGATTACCTCGTCCAGAAGGGCGGGTTTACGGAAGAGGTATTCTGTGACGCCCAGCCAGAGGCGGAAGAGCTATGCGCGTAGATAAGAATCCAGTTCTAGGCAAGCAGAACACGAAGATAAACTGAGGGCTGGAGTAAGATTGGAGGAGCACATACTGGCGTGGAGCAAATCATATGGTCGTACGGCACAATTTTCAACTTCCACCAACAGTCTACAATCGCCAACAGGCTGAGATGATTATTCGGCATTCGATCCCCCACTGGCACACTCCCCAATGAAAACCGATCCAATACCTCGTCTCTCAGCAAGAGCTTTTCGTCCCACTGCTTGGTCCCAAACACAGCCGCCCCCGCAGTTTTGATACGCGTCTCCAGTTTCTCGCGTTTACCCTCTAGCATCAGCTTGAACAGCTCAGTAACGGACTCGGCATACTGCCGGATCTGCTCCTTGGCAGAGGGGTTGAGGATAGCGAGGCCGGCGTAGACGTGCCATTTGTTGGAGTAGATGCGGAGGGTGACGTTGATCTTGACGTTCTCAATGCCGCCAACATAGCGGTTGATCTCCCAGGGAAACTGGTTGTTGGCGTGCCAGGCTGTGCCCATGCTAAACCGGATAGAATAAGCGACTGTGCTCATCCTAGCGGAGTAGATATAGATACGATACAAACCTTAGGAAGGCAGCATGCGTGACCGCTTGGGTGTCGGCGGTTATCCGATCGTGTTCCTTAGCAGTGAGGTAGACATGCTTGGACCCAAAACACAAGAGTATTTCTTCGACTAGATCAAAGCTCTCCTGAGATGCTCGGTGCTTGATGAGAACCTGACATTTACCCAAAAATCCGATCAGCATCCTAATAACGACGTTTCCACCGTTGCGGAGTGGCGTACCAGAGGCTGTCCCCGCGAATCAACATTTGGTCCATGAAGGGAATGGCAAGACACAATCTCCACATCATCTGGCAGATGCTTCTCAAATGCTGACATCTCTGGCGCTTTACACGATGTCTGACCGCCAACAATCGCACCTAGCTTCGTTGCTAGAGTTCAATAAGGATTAGTAAATATCAAAATATTATGAAGTTGAACTAGCATACATGGTCCGTATTGCGCCACCACCTTGTCCATAGTCTCAGCTTCAACGCTATAGATGATGTAGTTGCTAGCTCTGGAAACAAGGTGGCCGTCCGGATAAATATAGACATTTTCCTATGCAAGCGTTTACTACAAATTCTCCAAGAAAACTCGAACGCCAATGCTAGTTTTGTACCCTACCAGCGAACTCCTGCTTCAACCCATCATACTTCTCCTGTCTATCACAAGCATTGACTCTGTAACAAGTCGTGGGGTCAGTAATGGGCTCTCATCGAAATGCGACATAACCATGTCGACTTTGAGCAAAAGCCAGCATCAACTGTAGCAACACTCAAGTTAGCGTTTGCGCGGACTAGGCTGCTCAAGATGTAGAATATAGCTATACAACAAAATATCGGTTCAGACCAAAAATATTTAGGTAGCTGAGATGTTACATCAGTGACAGTTGATGTCCTACCTTGGCACCAGAATGGTAGTCAAAGTAGTCCACCAGCCATACTCGAGCCAAATGCACTCAAGTCATCATGACCAAGAGATAAAGGAAAGAATGAATAGGGAGTCAGGGAACGAAAAGTACTTACGCGATTGTTGATGTTCCTCCCCAAGAAACGGCAATTCTGCACAAAGGCGAAGACGGGAGGAATTGTTCGATTACCTCCACCCAGCAGCACTGATCCTCCTCGTATACATCTTCCCCATGTCTCCCATTCCTATGATCCCTATGGAGACATTTGGTCGACCAAGTTGAGCACCGGCTCGCTCCTTTTTATCAGCCATAGCGCCGCAGTGAACAACAGAAATTGTGTGGTCACATCAAGAAGAGTCAGTGAAAGAGCAAGATAGAAGTAAGCTTAAAGAAATTACCCGAGGAGATTCTGTAATTTAAAGTCACGTGTCGCCAAGTCTTAGGGCATACCGAGAAAGTTCCGCATTCGCCTATGTGACTGCCATCTCTAGCGACTTTCAATCCTAAACTTCAAACATACCGCTCCTCCCTTCAGTCATTCATCTTTGTCCAACAACCTCAAAATGCCTCCCAAAAAGAAAGTCGAGCGTGTTCAAGAAAACATCAATCTCGGGCCTCAAACTCGCGAAGGTCTGTTTTCTGAAAGTCCCGCTTTTTAGAGATTAACATACTGACGGGGTCTCATCCAGGCGAGCATGTCTTCGGAGTCGCTCGCATCTTTGCGTCCTTCAATGATACCTTCGTCCATGTCACCGATCTCAGGTTCGTCGATAACATATAAATATCGCTGCAAGGACATGGGGCAAAGGTTTCATAGGCTGACACCCTGGGTGATTCCAGTGGCCGCGAAACTATCACCCGTGTTACTGGTGGTATGAAGGTCAAGGCGGACCGTGACGAGTCCTCGCCGTATGCTGCTATGTTGGCTGCTCAGGATGTCGCTGCGAGATGCAAGGAATTGGGCATCAACGCCCTTCACATTAAGATCCGGGCTACTGGAGGTATAGATCTCAGAACTTCATTTAGCATTGCTAGGCCCATTAAGCTTAGTACTACCCTTGCCAGACGGAACGCTAATTGTTATATCTTCAATTCTACAGGCAACGGCACCAAGACGCCAGGTCCTGGCGCACAGTCTGCTCTTCGCGCTCTTGCCCGCTCAGGCATGAAGATTGGCAGAATCGAGGATGTGACTCCCACACCATCAGATTCCACTCGTCGCAAGGGCGGCCGAAGAGGTCGTCGTCTATGAGTTGTTGTGGTGGCGATGGAGTGGTTTATGGGCCCAATTCTATGATACAAACGCGAAGAACGGCGTTATAGCCTGGTCTTCAACCTTAAAAATGCAAAAAATCTTGCCAGACAATCCATTTTTCGTCCATGCCCTACCTTTAAGCCTTAGATCAGCAAAACCAAATTCATTTTCGAGTGAACCATAACAAAAGTCAGATATTTTATGAAGGCCTAAAATTATGGCTGTTGACTCGGTATACATCCAGCAAGTGGAGACCCCACCAAAGTCTGCGCCGCCATCCGCACTCATCCCCCATCCACAGCTTCAACTCCGCAGTCACTATAATGGAATGTCCATAAGCGACATAACATACCATATTTCGGACTCTTTCACAAAAACATGGCTAGCCAACCGCAAAGCAAAGAGATCTGGCCAACAATGCCCAAACCAACCTTCTCCACCTCTTTTCTAGACCCATATCTACCCACCACGCCAGATGGAAAATCCCAATACCCCTTTGTAACGCTTACCTACGCCCAATCTCTCGACTCTTCTATATCCCTCGCACCCGGCATGCAGACTAAGCTCTCTGGACCCCTCACTAAGCAGTTAACGCACCACCTCCGCTCGCTCCATAGTGGCATCTTGGTCGGTATCGGGACAGCTCTTGCTGATGACCCATCCCTCAATTGCAGAATTGAGGGGTTGGGACACGAGGGACAGCCTACGCCTATTATCCTAGATCCGCGAGGACGGTGGCCGTGCGATCATGGCTGTAAGCTGTTTAAGGCAGTGCGGGACGGAGTGGGGAAAGGACCGCTGATTGTGCGCGGAAGTAACGAGGCGGATACGTGGACAGAGGCTGAGGTGACGATTGAAAGGGAGAAAAAGAAGGTATTGAGAGCGCATAGAGGCTCGTTTGTGTGGATACATATGGTTGGGGGACGGATGCCGTGGAGGGATATTCTTGAGGAGCTTAGGGTGAGAGGGATCACGAGTGTGATGGTTGAAGGTGGTGGGAATGTGATTAACGACCTTCTAAGCAAAGAGAATTCGCGTTTTGTTGACGCTGTGATCATCACTATTGCACCTACATTTTTGGGGAAAGGGGGCGTGGGGGTCTGCCCAGATAGAAAGGCAGATGAGGCCGGTCGACCCGTGCCGGCTGCAAGGTTGAAGAAGGTTAGGTGGCAACCTTTGGGCGAGGATGCTCTTGTCTGTGGAAAGCTTGACATATGAGTTTAAGGGGCTTTTGGATTACATTTGCTCTGCTCCCTGCAGCCTACTCTACATATGAATACCGAGTTACTCTGGCTCAAAATATGGCGAGGATATTAGGAGGACTGAGGAAAATTAGCAGGCGACGCACGAGTGGACCTACTGCGGAGTGTGGTGTCCACTCACCTTGCAACTCCTCCAGGGACATTGCACACCTCGCTCGTTACGAAGAAAGACCATCGCTGGGTCTTGTCACAGTGCTCCGCCAGCTTTTCTAGGTCAAAGAGCTCTCCAATCGGACATCCCCACCCTGCAAGAAGAACCTCATGCAACTTCCAGGACATCTGACTTGCTATAAAGAAGCCGAATTAGTCCGGTCCCTACTATCAAAGGATAAGAATTCACATACGCCAGCACTCGAATGCGGGCTGATCTCCTGCCACGGCAGAAAAATTCTCCCATATCCACTGGAGGACCTCTTCATTCTGCTCTACTCCTCCGAGAGGAGGCGGGTTGACCTTTGCATACGGGTTAACTTCCACATTGCCTTCGATTGTCCGCTTGTTATTCAAATTGTTGTAAGCAACCATAAAGCCAGATCGAATTATCAGAATATCGCCAAATTTGATCTCGGTCCCCTGAGCTTCGGCAACTGCCTTTAGCTGGGACAACGAGATTGATTCGGTTTTAAAGGGGTTGTAAGGGATGTTATTCACTAAACGCCAGCGGTGGAAGTCCAGAAGGATACCACGGCCGACAATCCCTTTCTCTGACCAGGCTATCACATATACCCGTAGGATTAGGACTCAGTTCTACTTCCAAATACGATGCGGAAGGCTTTCCTGGGAACAAACCATGGATCCCGTTAACATTAGTCTTGTTCTCCCCGTGAATATCATCCAGCGTAACTCCACCATAAAACTTTCCTCCCTCTTGATACGCGAAGTGTCGTAAGCCATCCCCTTCCTCAGCACGATGCCTATCTGTCAGCACATTATAGCATGAACGTACCACAGAAGCCAAAAAGAATCTACGGAGCATTTATCACATACACTGACTACTGCTCTGCGTGTTAAACGTCCAGACATCGTCGTTCACAATACGGGGAGGCTTCAAGTAGACCTCCTTGTGAAAGGCGGCTCGGCCGAAGAAGGGGAGGTCGCCTTGAGCGTCCATGGGCCAATTTAGGGAAATCCTAGGAGTAGAGGAGTGATTAGGACCGGGTTTAGAAGATTCTCAACGTTGCTAGAGGGCAATAGCAAGGTAGCAAATGCAGTATATGTGGAATTGGCAATTGAAAAAGCCAAAAACTAGCACGTTGCTGTATTTAATCTTTCGGCAATTAAGAGAGGCTTTGAATAGGACATGGTTCAATATGGGGATTTCTCTACATGCCTCACGCCCTCTTTAATCTCCCCCTTAGCTGCGTTGAGCACGGCCTGCTCTGTCAATCGGTTCAGTGTACCCAATTGGTCATCTGGACCATACAATCCCCATGCTGAGTGATGAGGGTCTCCAGGACGGAGTGGGAGATCAGAAAATTTTGGGATTGGAGGATTGCCTGACATTTCGGAGTTACTGTTTGAAGGGATTGGGTTATCGGGAGGATACGGATGTGGGTGGGGTAATTTAGTTGGGTGAGTGAGCCGCCTATGTATTTTATACTACATAGCATACATGGGTGGGGAACAAAAATCAGACGAAATAGTACTATACTCTCTGTTTTTATTGTCCATTATCCATTTGCTTCGAGGTAAGTGGGAAATTCGTAAAGCATTGACACGCTGAGGGGATAAAATAGTGTACATCCCGCCCCTCTTGAGACTTTAAGTGCAATGTTCATAAGGTACATAGAAAGGCTAGCAAGACAAAGTCCCTATCATTGATGCTCTGCAAAGTGCCGAGAACCAAAACGAGGAACGCCTAATGCGAGTAGATAAAAGCACTAGTTTCTCTCACAACTTCGGGGTCATTTGTTGTTTACGTGTTACTGTGCATTGGATAAGCCCGTTGGGATTTGATTGTGGTGCATAGACTTCGGCGTCTTTTCCAGTGTTTTTGAGGCCTTTATGCCAGCTCAAATCTATTCATAGTCAATTTCAAGCTCCTCGTAAAATTTGAAGTAGACACAGGAGTGGAGATGTTTTGGAGCTTACCAATCTCAAAATAGTGTTTATTGGGCAATGAATAATCTACCGCCGTGACACCCGGAACGGCAGCAAGGATTTGGTCGCACATCTTATACATGGTATTCTGGACGCTCGCGCTATTATCCTCGGCGAAAGTTTCAATAGTAATATCCCTGCTGGCATGCCATGCATTGTCAAATTGCGGGACGGATTCCCTAACGGCCCTGAGCCCGGGAAACAAGGTCCAAGTCCAGCCACAGTCAACCTCAGTGCTCAGGATACGGTCCCAAACCTCTGGCAGAGTGGTATATTCGTTACGAATGAATCCGTGAAAAGCAGATCCCGTACTCTTGAGCACAAGCAGGCCTGCAATGCCGGAGCGGATAGTTATGCCCTTGCCCTCGCGGACTACGGCCTCAACGTTGCGGGTCTCGCTGCCATCGCGGAGGAAGGAGTGGGGGTGTGGCTTGCCGCCGATAGTGACGCGAGTCCAGCGGTGGGTTATGACATTGATGTGCGCGGCATGGATGTGGGCATATGTATCTACAAAGTGAGTTCCGACGATAGAGGCGAAAAGTTCTGGGGGTGTGACGGGATTCTGTTTTGCCAGGACTTTTTCGAAATGTTAGTCGGATGCTTTCTCGCGAAACCGAAGCTGGATACATACTGTAGACAGTATTTTTCATGGTATCTGTAGCGACGACTACGCTATTGTCCGCTTTTGTGTAACTACAGATCTGTCAGCTCAACGGAATCTTACAGCTACGGCTGGCAGCGCTTACGAAGTGTCAATCCCGCCTTCCAGCAAGACACAAACGGTCATTTCAACGACAGTTTGCACACCAGTCTTCGCATCTCGGTGGACCTTGTAGACTCTGACATTGTCTTTGCCATAGCGGGCGGAGGAAAGTTGAGACATATTGAGCAATTGAATAGTCCAACGAACTCTAACAGAGTGGTAAAGCTTTAGATATGACTCTTCTAGATATCTTTAATCCGTTGTATTGTCGGATAGCAGCAGTAAGAGATGGTGGGGTGTCCGTTGGAGCTCTTTATACAGACAGGTGATCCTTATCGGAGTCGCAAGTTGCGCGGAGACCGGAGACACGGCCAGCGCCTAGAGCGGAGTCGATGAAAACTCTTGTGCAAAAGCAAAGATCGGCGATGAGGTAAGATACGTGCTGTGCTAATGATGTGCTCTACCTAAATTGCCTTGTTGGGGTTTTGTGCTAGGTGAGCTCGTTAGATCAAGATTCGGCATATCTTAGACGTCGGAGGTGGCCGAACACCGTCTGTTTGCTGTGCATCCCGCTCACGCCACCCTGTGGCTATCAATGAAGCACAGTTATGTCTTAGTTCTCCTCAAGTTGTGCACTTATGCGGGAGGAGTCAAAGTCGCTCTCCGAAGCTTCGAGACCTGACAGGCCCAAAGATGCATCGTTATCCTACATATTTTACTAATAAAATTTTAATGTGACAAGACAGGGCCTTTTGCTGGTAAAATTGTCGGAGCTCGAGGATATTATTGCGGTATCCATAAAATTGGATCCCTCTAATAAGATAAAATATGTGAACGGTGCATAAAGATGACTGCCTTGTGAAATGCCCCCGTAATGGAAAAAAGTAGATTAATAACGGTGAACGCATGTCAACAAACACATATGTACCAGACATGCACCAACAAGCCCCGTTGGTGGGTCCGGAAGTGGTCCGAGCGTCTGTATGCTTCTAGCTAGATTGAGGATCGGTTCTCGGATAGTGACCATATGCCTAGATCACGACCCTATCAGCTCCCAATGTTGCAAGTCAGAACCATCACGAATTATCTTGCACTATTGTTCTTTACCGTCTATTGTGATACGCATATTGTTAATATAATTGCGTACCTAGCTGCATTTTGCACTCATCAGTAACCCCACCTCGCTCAATAGTGCAGTTGTCTATTGTCCCGCAACTATAACCCTCGAGTTCCCCGAGCAGAGCCTCATCGTGTGACTTTCGATCACAACCAGCACGCTTGTCAACGGCTGAGTCTACCTGCACTGACCTTCACCGCGTGAGCCACGATCAGTTATCGAACCCATATGAACCAGCCGTGCCAAGGAGGTTGAGGATCCTCCAGTAGGTGGGCTCATGGTGGGGCCTCCGACTATCATCAGTTCATCTGCGACTCCGACACAAAAGACTGTTCTTAATCAGGCTGGCCCTCCACGCTCGCAATCCAGTCTAGGTGGAGAGGTAAACAGCAATCGTGATGGATTGCAGCCACCGCGTGCCGGACATGGACAGCGGTCCTTGTCGAATTCTAGTGCAATTAGTTTTGGTCCTAGGGGATCCTCTCTTGCACCGTCTGCGGTTCCTGGAAGCTTTAGTTCCGTGCTGAGATCTACTCAGGCGTCTCGGATGGGATCGCGATCAGATATGTCGTCGGTTGTAGGTGGAGAGTATGCAGACCAGGGTGATACGTCGGCGTCAGAGAGAGCACTCGCCGACCTGAAGGATAAATTAAACAAGGAGGTCAAGATTAAGGAGGGTAGTGAGAATCTGCTAGAAGCGCTAAATACGAAGAAGGCAAAGCAGACTAAGGACCAGAGATCACGAGTGGAGGAGGAGTTGAATTCGTCCAACAGGAAGATCACCGAGCTGAAGACCCAAATCGAGGCTCTGCAGCGGCCACCACCATCACCCAATTCCGCTAGAAACCGACTGTCGGGACTGTTTCGTGGCAACTTCCTAAGACCTACCCCATCTAATCCGTCAGTAATTGGCGTGAGCTCCCCAGAAATGGAGACTGAGTCGGAATCACCAACGTTCACGCTATCAGAGATATTGCAGTCGCTTGAGATGGAAGGGATGGATTGGAGCTACTACGTGGAGAGGGCTAACAATCTGGTAGAGCTCTTCAAGAGGCATCCGCTACTAAAATATGACCTTGTATGGTCTGTTTTCGGGCTGAGGGTACAGATGATGCTCCTTAGTGACAGCAAAGAAGTTGTTGCTGCGGGCTATCGTATGACCAGATATGCTATCACAGATCGCAAGTCCCTCCAAAATATCCGCGAACTAAATACTGATTATCTTGTCATCCTGTAGGTTCTATCTTGCCTCGACTCTTTAGGATCATGTGACTAACATGAGACACGGCAGGTCCCTTGTTAAGGAAACCAAAGCAAGCGTGGAGCGGGAGCAGGCATTGAAGTTTGTTCGAGCATTTATGGATGTCAAAGGTGGAGTGCGCGAGATATCCAGGGCTGTTTTGCGCGCTGTTGTAGCAATAGCAGAGCATACAGAAGACCGATTGAGGATGATATGTCTGGAAACTTTAGCAGAGATCCGTATGAATACTTGTGTGCCCCACGACATCTCTTAACTAACTCTTTTCTAGTTATTCGGGATCCAGAGTTGCTAGTCTCCGCAGGGGGTATTGGGCC
Source organism: Nothomitra cinnamomea (assembly GCA_022345685.2). NCBI lineage: Eukaryota > Fungi > Ascomycota > Geoglossomycetes > Nothomitra > Nothomitra cinnamomea. The sequence continues at coordinate 22,824 of JAJDMX020000067.1, read as the reverse complement.
TTTGGTTGATGCCCTTGTGGAAGGTAGTTACGGGTCGCCTGAGACCTTAGTGAGCGCATTTTTGAATCTATATGAGAGCCCTAGCCGTCGAAAATATCTGCGATCGGGACATGAACTTGAGGTATGCTATGTCGCGTTCGTTACCATGGTGATAAGGGCATTGATACTGCTTTAGGTCCTTTTTTCGGCCTTTACGGACCCCCTTTCTTGTCTGGGTAATGAGCAGAAATTGCGGTACAATGCAAAAGCCATTTCAGCCATCCTGAAGACGTGGTCTGGTCTGCAGCCCTTTGTAACCTTGATTTCTCTTTCGCTAATAAGGCGGCACAGGTCTTCTCATTGTCTCGATGTATGAGTTTCGGGCGCTCAAGTCTCTCATCTCCTCCCTCTACTTCTCGGATTCCACACTACGGGCAAGTCCACAAGTTTCCCTGAACCTGGAGCGAATAGCTGACCTTCATAGGATATGGTCCTCGAATTGCTTTTTGACATTCTTAATATCAAATCTCCGTCATGGTCAGCTTCATTTCTCGCTGGTAGAAGGCTAACTAGTAAGCCGAGTCCTCCTCCGCTCAATTAATAAACTGACAGATTTCTAGCCTATGGCCGTGTGGCAAACTTGAAGTCCGAGTCAACAGCACGGCCCGCATTAATAGCTCATGAAGATGATATGAGTTTAGTAGAGCACTACTCGACAATCATGCTTGCTGTTCTCTTTGAAGCGGGTCTTCAGAAAGTAGGTTAATCGGACTGGCCATGTTTCTTTTCGTGTTTAACATTTCCATCCAGGCACTCCTAAACGTAGTTGAAACGAGTCCCGATATGGCTCTTAAGAGGAAAGGGACATTGCTACTAGGAGAGGTCTTAAAAATGGCGGGCCGTATGCTCCCTAATACGTACAGTGCTAGCCTTCAACAACTGCCTGAACTTGTTGCTTCAGCATCCAAGTTTGGAGACATGGACAGATATATCTCGACAAATGCTATTTATCAGATCGACAGTGTCAATAGGACTTTGGAGCGATCTGTTGCTGCGCCTGTAAAACCTTCGGTAAGGCCTACCTTGGAAGAGGAGCTACGAGCCGTGGCAGCAGCAGCACCACCGCCACCGCCGCCGATTCCAAGGTCATCGGAACCGGCAAAAACAAAACTGAGAGTGGATATGGACGAGAGCACCTTCCGAAGCCTTCTGATTGACACACAAGTCCTTGGTACTGTCAATTTCATGAAGTGGAAGTGGGATCTAATCGCACAAATTGTCGAAGGCCCCCTACGCAACCCAAAGCGAATGGACGAAGCTATCAGAGGAGTCAAGTTCGTTAAGCGGCTTACTGCTTTCTACAGACCATTCAAATACAGATTCTCTGAGATCAAGAATACGAAGTTGAATCAGCGATATGTCAAAGTCGGGTGTTCGTTAATACACACTTTGCTACAGAACCCTTCTGGGATTAAATATTTGGTGGAGAATAAATTGCTCAGACAGATCGCTGAGTGCCTTGCTCATTGGGATCGTATGAGTGGCTTAACCTCATCATCTCCGTTATTCTCAGCGAGTCGACTTGTTGAGACTCTCTCCGGCGGATATTTTGCCATCCTTGGTACCATTAGCAGCGACGCCAAAGGTCTCTCCATGATGGAGCGTTGGCGGATATTCAACATGTTCTACCACATTATAGAACTCAAGGATAGGGATGACCTACTTATGGCAATTCTAGGAAACATGGATTACACACTGTACGATCCCTGTGCCCTTCTTGAATTTATTTTACTTACGAATTTCTAGCGATGGCCATCTTCGTGTGCTCCTCTCAAAAGCCCTAACCGCTTGCTCAAAGGTACATACCTTTCAATGGTGTGTCAATGAGACTTGCTGACTCTTGGTGCAGTCCATTCGTATCTTCGCAACAAATTTGCTGCGTAAATACGCGACCGCGCAAAAATACGCAACAACAGGAAATAGGAATGCGGATTGGTCAATACGTCTCCTTGTCACTCAGCTGTACGATCCGGACGTCGAGGTTTGCGAAACAGCAGTCAAGATACTCGAAGAGACATGCACCCAAAAGCATTGCCTGGAATATCTGGTCAAATGCCGACCCGCGCTGGACCATCTTGGTGATATTGGTGCACCTCTACTGTTGCGGTAGGTCTTCTAATGTTTTTGTAATCGTTCGAATACTTATGACTGTAGGTTCTTATCCACACCATCTGGATATCATTACCTCAACCAACTCGACTACATTAATCAGGCCATGGATGACTGGTTTCTTGTGAGACATCTCGTGATTAACCAAGTGCTTCAAGAGAGCTGACTATTGGATAGGGCCGCAATGACGTTTATGTCACCATTGTGGAAGCCTCTCTCTATCGAGCTCTCCATATGACAAATGGAAAGCACCCACGAGCCACAAACGAAGAGCCAGACCTTACAAATTACGGCCTCGTGCCTCCACATTTCTACCGCGAACTCGCCCGTACTGCGGAAGGATGCATGCTTTTAGAAGACAAAGGGCATTTCCTGGAGTTCGCTTCAACCATTAGAGACCTAGGAATGGAAAAGGATGACCCAGAGATCATTCTCAAAGTGAAGGGCTGCTTGTGGGCAGTTGGGAACGTAGGATCGATGCCTCTCGGCGCCCCCTTTTTAGAAGAGTCCAATGTAGTTCAGCAGATCGTTAAGATCGCTGAGGAGTCAGAGGTCATGAGTCTTAAGGGCACTGCATTCTTCGTACTAGGCCTCATTTCACGAAGCATTCATGGAATGGAGATTCTTGGAGAGTGCGATTGGGACGGTGCAACAACGGTCATGGGGGAATCACTTGGGTACTGCATCCCGACAGATATAAGGCGCATGTTCTCGGTAAGGCCATTTTTCATTACTCTGACACGTATGAAGCTGATGCGTACGTGCATAGACCAAACCGTGGACTCGCATGACAGACGAAGACGGGGAACGCGAAACGGCAATCGCCATGAAGGTTGCTACAACCGATGAAGACCCCACTAACTCCAGAATACTTGAAATGGTCCGTGATTTGGGGAACTCAGTACTGCTGAAGAAGTACTCGGGAGATCTCGGCCGGTAAGTTGGAGCCGTTCAGTGACATTCGACTCGTAAACTGACACGTCCACAGATTGAAAGCGAAAAAACTCGCAAATTTTAAAGACCCTAAGCTCTTCCGCAAAGTCATGACGCTGCTCGAATGTCACCATTATCGACTCCCGGCTCGTCGTTTTCTCATCGATCTGTTCGACAAGAGTGTCATGAGACAGATCGTTCTTTGCGAAGAATCTGACAGTGAGACGGAAAGAGGCGTGAACGACGAATTGACGGCAACGCCACACGCCCTATCTCCGCCCACAGGTGCAGCTGCATAGAGTAGGTGCCGCATCGGATTTGCCTTTCCATACGCATGCATGGTGCATTTCTCAGCGCATTTTGTACAATACCCATCCATTATACTTTCCTTTGCGCCCTCGGTTTCCTTTTTTTCTTTCGGGGATCCATTGGCATGTGCAGGGCGGGCTTCTCGGCGAATTGGGATCGGCTCACGGGAGGCACGATGAATCAAAAATTTTTGCATGTAGACACGCAAGGGACGGCTTTTCAAAACGAGTGGACGCTATCGCAGACATGGCTTCGTTTTTGCATAGACTACTTGATGATTTCTCGACTGGAAATGGTATCCCTTTGATTGGCATGCGTCGTCGCGTCTTTGCCTCTGTTGCTTTGGCGTGTGGAGGTGACTGCTGTGGACACCAGGATAAACTTCAAGGGTCGATTGGGTAAATAGAGAGCTTTTCGCGTTCGCAAGGGACCGTGCGAAATAAAACAAGGGCTGGACTCCCAGTCGATGACGCCTCGACAGGAAAACACTGATGGTTCCGGAGGCCGATAGGCCGCAGGCTGGGGACGGCAAAACGGCCGCGGGCCAGGGCGGAGGCTGAAGCCTCCATAAGGCCTTGAGATCTGCAGTGTCGCCGGTGTTTGAGTTGCGGAGTACTCCGTAGAGTTGGGGCACTTAAACATTCTAGATCTGCTGCCCACCGTGAGGATCAAGACGTACTTCTTAGATGTTAGGCGCGAAAGCGGTCAGCAGCTATACAGGTATACAGCTATACAGCAATGTAGAGTATCTGCAAGTACACTTCACGGGTCGCTTACATAGCATTACGCAGTATGTATGGTGTATGCGTACTGCAGAAGGCGCGGTTGTCTCGGGACAGGGAAGAGGTAGAGTACTTCGGCGGAGAGAGGCTGGCCCTGCGGCGTCGCATGCCGGAAGTCGTCTAGCCCTCCGATCGCCAGACTCGACAGACAGATCGCATGTGCACGCTACGATCGGAGCCCTGTCGTTTGGACGGTGGTATCATGAAACCGTCCGGTCATCGAACTTACACTTACTTCCGGCGCGCCGCCAATAGAGCCACAGACAGGCTCAATCCAACATGGGCTATGCGCAAGTACGCGTATGTCACACGTCACGGTCGCAAGTCCTATATGCCTTAAGCGGAAGAAGTATGGGGTACTGGGTAAGTCAAGCAGATACTCTATCAACACACACACTGCGTGTGGATCTTACAGGATTCGGCCGTCTGGCCGCTTGGTGCACTGGGGCATTGCCGACGCTTGCCCGCTTCCGGCATGGCGCCTGGGGGTGCGTGAAAGCGAAAAGCCGTGGGCGCCCTGGCTAAAGGCGACCATGTCGGATAGTCTAGTCGTCGTTGATCTGGCCAGCCCCGTCATTCATTATGAGCGAACCCGGCTTGTACTCTCACGTTCGTAAGCCGAAATATAACCCTAGACCAAGATACCTGGGATACCTAGGATACCTAAGATACACCAACTGTCAGGCTTACTCTTCTCTTCTCTTCTCTCTCTAAAGCATATCTGCTCGGCCATGCCCGTCCAACGGTCCCAGCGCATTGTCTCTGCTGGTAAACATGTCCCGATGAGACGAAGTTTGTCGCAGACATAAGATTTACAAAGCAGGCAAGCGCCCCACTACCAAACAGCTGGAAACTGCCGTGACTTCATATATGTTGCGGCCGTCAGCCACCGACCTGAACCCAAAACATTGCAGCCACCACGGAAGAAGAGACCCCGCTCACAATTTTTACACCCAAGACAGCGTACCTACAATCTACATAGTGCAGCCAGTTTCTTTATGGAGGGCCTGGAAGAATCACAATAACTCCCGGCGTCCCTGAATGAGTATAATATACGCTAGGCAGCAAGAAGGGCTCCCGTCCGCAGCATCCTCCACAGCTGATTCTTCTACCGCTCCCGCCAACACCGTGGAGAGGTTCCCAGATACCCCGCTGGTGGATCTCGTTGGTTTGATGGGCCATCATGACCAAACCCAGCTGGTAGCAGGAGGAGCAGCTGCCGGCCTCGACGCTCACCGGGACGCGCGGGCAATAGTCCGGCTAGTTCAATGCTCGCTATGCTCGTATCCTTTTAAGAATCCCATGACGCTGCCGTGCGGGAATTCGTTGTGTCGCAACTGTTTACCGCAGCTGCACGTCAGAGAGAACATATCCTACCCGGACAGACCTGGAAGACAACAGGGTTTTGCTTGTCCCTTTATGGACTGTGGGAAGGAGCACCCTTTGGCTGACTGTAGTCTGGATGTTACGCTCACCAAGGTCATGGATGTTGTTGGCCATGAGATTGCACGGTGCCGAGAAATCTCCACCGACAGCCCCATCTTGGTTGAGGAGAAGGTAGAATGGAGTGTTGACCAGAGATCGTGTACCTCGGAAAGCGAGAAGCCCAGATCGAGGGTCCTACACGGCGGCCGACTCGTCGCTACACACACCTTCGCGGAGATGGGTGAACTATCTTACTACGCAGACGCCACATACCAGACCATGTCAGAGACTGAAGATGAGTTTATGTACTTGGATGTAGCCACACTGGAGCACCTGAAGGAGGCGACGCGGAGTGAGCTGGACTGCCAGGTCTGCTATGCACTGATGCTGGACCCACTTACCACGTCTTGTGGGCATACCTTCTGTCGGAAATGCTTGGTACGGGTGCTAGATCACTCAGACAACTGTCCAATATGCCGACGGGCATTGTTGGTGCCACCGTCTCTGTCGCTCGAACCCAGCAACAAGAGGTTGACGGACCTCCTTACCGGGCTTTGCCCGGACTTACTCGCTGCCAGAGCAGAACAGGCATCGAAGGAAGATGAAAGTATCATTGGCGAATTAGACACTCCTCTCTTTGTGTGCACGCTCTCGTATCCGGCCATGCCAACCTTTTTACATATTTTCGAAGCGCGATACCGACTCATGATACGGCGCGCGGTAGAAAGTGGATCGAGGAAGTTTGGGATGCTCATGTACAACCGGAGCGGCGAACCACAGGGCGAACTAGGACAAACGCAGTTCATGCAGTACGGGACATTGTTACATATTCGAAACGTTCAAATGCTCCCAGAAGGCCGGAGCTTGGTCGAAACGATTGGCATATCGCGATTCAAAGTCAAGGATTTCGGCATGCTAGACGGCTACACAGTCGGCAGCATAGAACGAATCGAAGACGTTTCCTTGGCGGAAGAGGAACGTCTTGAAGCCCTCGAAATCTCTTCTGCGTCTCCAGGCTCCACCGACCTTCTCGGCCAGCTTGACAGACTCTCAACGCGTGCCCTGCTACAAATTGGCATCGACTACATAAACCGCATGCGCGCCAGCTCTGCCCCCTGGCTACATGAACGCATCATCGCCGCCTACGGTCCCCCGCCTGAAGATCCCGCATTGTTCCCATACTGGTTCGCTAGCGTACTCCCTATTGCCGACGAACAAAAGTACCTATTACTCCCAACGACAAGTGTCCGGGAGCGGTTAAAAATCACTGCAAGATGGGTTAGGCGGATAGAAGCGACGCATCGATGGTGAGTATTCACTTTCGATTTTGCGTTTAGCGGCAACGTTCTAACGCGGACCGCTTGCAATTGTTTTGCTAGGTCCCAGAGTTCTTGTACAGTTACATGAGTCTGATTAAGTTTTTTGAAGCCTTCAAGAGATCTTAGAAGCCCCCGACCCCGCGTAACGCGTCGTCGTCGCATGTCGTTGGCCCATCTTTGGGCTACCTGCACACACCAACAAATGGCGAAGGGTTCTTCGCTGTTCACATCTTATTCTCTCTCGTCATTAGACCTTCTACTTTCTATACACGCTGCCTGCCTCAGGGTATGGGTTAATCTTGTGAGACTATCTGTACCTCTTCTCCTCTTTCTTTTCCCCTCCCTAAATTGTCATCAGCATGAACCATCATTCAAATGGCGTTAACATCATCTTGCAAATTCCACGCCTGCATTATTCTGCTTTCAAAATGAACGTTGGGACATCTAGCAGTCTACCTTTTGCTTGTCAGTAGATCATAGCTTTTTCTTGCAACACGATGCGTATGTGTGCATGATGGGGTAAAAAATTCCAAAATTATGGTCATTTCCTTAATGCTTTTGTCACGTTACGTCTGTTACGCAGCTTGGGTAAACGCGGCGGGCCGGCGGGTGGAAAGGGGTTATTGCTTGGGACATGCGGCTCGTTTTCCCTTCCTTTTGAGGAGAACTACAAGATGAGGTCACACGCACATACTCACGAATAGAGAGATGGGGTATTACCTCCCCTAATCTGGCCCGGCGGTTTTGGCTGGCTGGCTAGCTGGCTGGGCTAAGCTGGAGAGAGTCCCTTGTATTACTTCGTTTTAGGATGGGATGACATGATAGGACTTCTGTGAGATCTGTCGTTCTCGAGGTTGAAGATTCGATATGGCTTCGGAAACACTCGTTCCTTACTTCGGGGGTTCCATTATCCGTGGGTGGGAGGCTTACGGCTTTCTCCTTTCCGAAAGACAGGACGCCACCGTTTCGTTTCGCGCTTGCAGGAGAAACCTGTTCCCGGAAAGAGCCATCTATGTACGAGGTACCTCCTCGCCACCCTACTCTCTTCTACTTCCCGTCCAGGCCAGACTTTGATATACAATATGCGGAGGAGAAACACCATCTTCTCCGACCATCGGTCCACTCGTCCTATCTACCCAACTACCCCTCACCAACAAAAACTTGGTATCTATATTCCAACCTCCTTGAAAGACAGAAAATCCCACTCTTTTGTACCTCGGCAGTCCGTACTTCCATATATCAATGATCTTCACATCATCTAAACCACAAACATACATAAACACGAATCCTAAAAAAAAAAAAAAACTCCTCGGATTAAATCGGACGCCACTTAATCTCCACACCCAACACAATCGGAAATCACCGCTCCGTTCCAGAAGGGACGGTCCCGGAACGGGTAATGTCTTAGAAACGCGTTCCCTGTGCCCTTCGATGTCTTGGATTGGACTGGCCGCCAAGGCGCACACCATAGTTGGCACGCGCACGGAGCTGAAAAGGCAAAGGAGTTTTCTTTTGGGGGATGGTGACGTACGGGTGGATATTGGAAATGTTTATTTCTTTCTGGACTTTTACTTTATCTTTATTTTTTTTTTACGCTTAGGCGAGGATGATGTGACGTGCAGGTGCAGGATTAATGTTACTAGTTCAGCTGTGGCTTTGTGTGAGGCCGGGATGTGACGATGTGATTGTGAATTTGTGATTGTGATATCGATTTTCGCGGCACATATTGGTACTTTACCTTGATGGGATAGACTATCCTCAAGGGCAAAAATCCCTAGCACGTATCAATCTCCCATCGACTTCCATATACCACAAAACAAATTTCTTGCACATTGATATTTCTCTGCCTCATAGATCGTTATAGGTATCTGACAAAGCAGAAAAAAAAACAGAAGAGGGCGGTTAAAGCTCAACTCCCATATCCCTTTCTAATCTCGCCCGCGTTTTCTCCAACTAGCTACCACTCTGCTGATAGAAAAACGGAAAAGCACTTCCCAGCTCTCCTCTCCAAGCCCCTGCGCGGATCGCCCATCCCACACCTAAGGCAACGATAGATAGAACGCGCGTGTATAATAAGGAAAGAGGTTCGCTGAGGCGGTATTCGGTCGGCTCTGCGTGGAGGTATATGAGACTACTATATGGCTTATGTTTTAAAAGGGGGTTCCAATGAGCGCTGAGGTACCCGAGCTCTATAATTGAAAATTTTTGCAAAGATGCCCTGAATTGAATGCAGGGCTGAGAAGTGAAGTTGCAGTTGATGTTGAGTTGAGGGAATGAGTCCACTTGAGTTCAAAAACAGATGCTTGTTAGATTCCGAGAAAATGGTCCTGGCATTCGTCAAAGTAGAGATTCGTTCCAGGACGTCACGGGGGTGAGATTCTAGTTGGTTTCTTGAATCCAGATCTATTTTCGAGAATTGTCAGAAAAGCCTTCTCTGCTTCATGGACGATTCGGGCAGAAAATCTCACCTCCATCTTGCCCATATCCAAACGCTCCTTTCTCGCCATGGACTTAGCGGACGTAATCGCCATATCCAGGTCGTCCTGGTCACCCATGGTGATCATGTCGCCATTCGGAGCATCGTCATCACGCATTTTCATCTTGAAACGGGAACGAAGGCCGAACTTGCCACGTATACGATCGGCTAGATCTTGAAACTCAACGGCCGTGCCAATCATGACATAGCGAGTGTCATCGGCAGCATGGACTTTCACCCGGATCTGTGCAACCATGTAAGTAACAAAGCACAAACGGGTGGGACAGTTAGTCATAACACACCTTGCGGATATCAGGTCTTCTCGACGCGGCTCGGCCCCCGCTCTTCCGGCGCTGGCCTTGGCTAACGATCTCAAACTCGTCCTCATCTAGAGAAGAACCTTCATAAGCGTCACTGGCATACTCTTCCTCCTCGTCAATATACCTCGGACGCTGGTTGCTCTTCGAGGCGCTTCTGCCTGATTGACGGTCACCAGCTCGGTACATGTCGTAGAGCTCCCCAGGGTACTCATCGTCTTCCCCGTCTGAATATATTTTGCGTCGCAGAGGAGTTCCTCTTGAACGGGCAGAGTCCGATACTCTAGCTTTAGAGGCGCTCCTTGTAGGACCGCGAGGTTCAGATGCCGTCCGTATTGTTCCGAGACGCGGCCTCTCCCGGAGATCGTTGGCCCTAACGTTATCAAACCTTTCGGGCCTGCCAGCTCCGCTGCGAACGGAAGCAGCTCGACCGGTCATTCCGCTGAGACTTCCAGCGTTGCTGCTGCCTGCAATTGAAGAGGGTTTATCGGCTTCAGGGGGTGGGGTTGGCGGGAAGACATTGCGGCTAACTGGAGGCTCTGACTGCTGTCTTACTCTGCTCTGCAATCCTGGTTTTACAAGATTACTAGCTGCAAACGATATGGCCTCGGCTGGACGGTCATCCTTGGGAGCAATGGTAATGGTCATATTCTTACACCGAAAGTCAGTTTGTCGTGCACGGTGCGTGGTGGTGGCGGGGAAAGACAAACCTTCTTCGCCTCAGGGCCTGCGAAATCGGTGAATGCATTGGCTCTATCAGACGCAGCAACAAGTCGAGCTTTACCAAGGTAGTCTTTCGTTTTCAGATTCTTCACTTTTGAATCGTTCGGGCGGTAGACAATCCCCACTGGAATAGAAAAGACAGTGTATCCCTAGAAGACAGTCAGGACTAAATACTTTGGTATTCCTAGAGAATGGGGGAAACATACCTCAGCTTCTTCCCTAATGGCTTCATCGATGACATTGTGGTCTTCAACCACCTTCTCCTTGACCGCAAATGAGAAGTCTTGCATTCCAGCCTCCTTTTGTTGAAGATATATGTAACATAGCCCACGATTGAAGAGCACCTCGCAGGAATAAAGTTTGAACTTGAGTCCCAACTGGTCGTAATCGATGTATGTGTTTCCTCTCAGATAGAGAAGCGTGTCATTGAAGTTTGCTAGCGCTTCTTCAAAATCCCCTAGCAAGAAATTCGATACACCCTGTTGGAAATATGCGACAGCGAAGTATTGATCTAACCGTACCGCTCGTTGGTAACATTCGATCTGATTATCCTATTAGCACGCGCCCAAGAATTTCCCCACTTGTCGGAGGAAATCACGCACAGCCATCTGATGCTCTCCAAGTGTCGCATGTATAACGCCGCAATTAAATAGGATTTTTGACGTGTCCTGTATCGGCTCGAAAGACTTGAGAGCTTCTTCGAACTCATTGTTGTCGTAGTGCTGGAGTGCCTGCACCCACGTTTCGATTTCCTTTCGTTGTCGCACCGTGTTAGAACGTCTCAATTCTGGGATGGGGCTCAATTTGGTGCGGCTCCGTCGGTTTGCCATACCTGCTTTAGAGACATTGTTGAAGCTCAGGAGAGCTATATAGACACAACAACTGTGGATCACGCAGATCTATCAATCCGGCTCAGCCCTCTATGTAAATCCAACAGCAGGATTTGCGAAGATGCGGCACAGCGGCGCTATATAGTAGGAAGCTGATGTCTTCGAGTAGACGCAGCCGGTAGGATCGCGCGCGGATCTGAGGAGCAATTCGGTTTTCTGGGATTTGATGCAGGCAAGTATGTTGGTGTTCGGTGCAGGTGTTCTTCAGTAAGGTCGCTTAAGGGTCGCTGCGAGTCGTGCAGTTGGGTAAACCACCTGGGCTTTAGTGCATCTGCGGGGTTGAAAAGAATGGGCTGGCTGGGCTGGCGGGCGAGTCCGGCGCGCGGGACGTACCAGTAGCACGAGTATACGAATATGCTTGAAAAAGAAACGTGGAGCTGGACCGTCAGGTGAGTGAAAGACAGAAAAGGAAACAAATTACTGGAAGTGACAGAAACTATAGCTGCAAAATATGCGCCGTCAACGGCGAAAGTGAAGAGAAGGGAGTGGGGTCAGCGAGTAAGACCGAACTGAAGAACACAGACTGTGAGGGCGATGGCTTGAATATTAGCAGACTAGAATGTCCAAACTAAGACAGGGTGGCGCCAAGTCTTTAAAATCGCTGGCTAATGTTTGAGTGTCCCTGTAGTGTATCACCGCGATTCAGAGTCCGGGAGCGGTGCGATTGGCTTCATGCCGTTGACCCTGCATGTGGCCGGCAATCTCGTGCAGTTGTGCGGCGCTTAGAGATGTGCAGCGAGTGCCACTCGTGTGGTTCGGACCTCGACAACTTGAGCTCTTGCATGGACCACCCAATTCTCTGCTTCCGAAAGCGCGATCAAACACCTTCGAACTGCCATTCTCAGCAGCAGGATCGCATATACTCGCACGAGCAACGAATAACTTTTTCAACATCACGCCAAGTCGCCATCAATGCGCCTTCGGACGTTGTTTGAAAGAGTGATGGTTGATAGTCGAGGTTGAAACTCGCCAAGTCCAAGGGGCACTCCATTTCGCCCGCACCATAAACGACCAAGCTCTGTGAATGGCTGCAGGACCGGGCTTGCATGAGGCTTCGCTGCAGTCCAAAACAGGAGCGTGAAGGGCATTACCCTGAAGCGCCGATCAGGCACGCCGTCAAGGCCAACCCCCGGGACTTGTCCTCAGATAGGAACCAGCAGAGAACAATCCACCATCAGATGCCTGCCGCCAAATGGCAGCTCAGATCTCGTCTCCAAGTCCCCAACGGCCGAGTATACGAAACTCCTCCAATTTAACCGTTTGCACAGGTACTTTCTCATACTCCACAAATAGCTACAGAATGTTGTCTCTATAACTTAGCTAGGGCATCCCTTTATCAACATTCCCTCTCCTTTCTTCCCAAAGCGTCTTTCCGGAACATGCGCAGACCTGTCCACAGTAGTTAAGAAACGCGGTGACACCCAAATTTACGTTCGGTATCACTTACAACTTTATTATTCTCCCACACACCTGCACTACGAGCAATCACACCCACAAGTGTGTTTTCGTCCTCCTTCTCAAACGTACCATCCTGAATCTTAGAGACTACCATACTCCGGCCGATCATTTCCCATACTTGAATGTGTTTATCGAGAAATACACTTCCGACACCGTTTTTACCGACTTCAACGGTGCCCATGACTCCCCGAGGTGACATCTTCTCTAGTGCCTTGGCTTTGATGGCATCCCAAACAGCGCCTGTACTTGTTTCGCCCCATATGCCGCCGGTTGAGGCTGCCCCGTTTGATATATCGCCAGTTTCCCGTATCGTAGCCCAATACGTGCCTGGAGAAAGGCCCCGGATTGTCAAATCCACTATCGTAATGTTTGGAGACACCTGGACCAAGCGGACGAGCCCGCGAACCCTGTCCTTGACATTCGTCGAGTGTGTCTCAAGGATACACACAGCGGCACCTGGCAAGTTTTTTCACTGCTTCAGTTGGAAATTCTGTAAGGCCGGGATATGACAACGTGGCATACTGTTTGGCGCCCCACTACCACGCAAAATTGCATCGCGGCCCGTGCTCTGGATCGTTGCCACTATACTCGAAGGAGAAGCTGGAACGCATGAGCTTCACCGTGACTGTTTTGTTCTCTGTTAAATCAAACTTGCCTGATCCTGTTATCGAAACAAGCTGTTCTTTTAAATCCGCATCGACTTTCGTGATGCCTTTCGTTGATTAGACAGTCTCAACACATCGAAAACTAAAAAAAGAAAAGAAATAATACCATCTAGATTATACAAAGACGTTGAAACCTCTTTAATACAGCTCTCGCAGCTGAGTGGCACTGCAAATTGGGTCTAAAATGAGATAACCATTAGCCTATCAAAACTCTCGTGGTAATCATATGGCTGTGATCAAGACCTCAAATGGAGGAATCATCTTCACGGAGCTTGGTCCTAAAACAGAGAACGGACCCAGCCACTGAATGCCGAACTATAGAAAATTTATATGAATTTGCATACGCCTTGGGGAGTACTGAGTAGAAGGAAAGAACTAATAAAGACAAAAGTGTTGATTTGAAATTCAAAAGGTTCTATTTTAACGTATTTTAGCCTCGGAAAATCGATATTCGGCTCGGAATTAATTTTTTGCTTCCGCTCTTGGCATTGGGCAAAACGTAACATCCCTTCGCAACACGATACCGTGACAGCTCGAAGGATATTGAGCCCTACTAGTCCGTGTATCGTATACGTGTCTTCGGCAGACACGTCAGCACCTACACTGTGTCGGCGGCCGCAATAGGGACTCAATCATGTCCCAGAATGTAGGAAAGGTAGACATGTATCCATCTCCTCAACCGAAAGTCCTCTGCTTATCCCGATTGAATTAGACTGCCCTAGCCTACAGCAGAACATGGCACCATATCGATGTTGGATCAGATCCTCGATCACTCGGTCGGATAGCAAGTCAAATTGCCATCGTCCTAATGGGCAAACACAAACCAATCTGGGATCCCAGCAGTTCGTACCCCCAGTCCAAGGGTCAAACCATCCCCAACGCTGGCAAATGAAAAGTCCAGCTAACAATTGGCACCTGCTTGAACAGCGGACTGCGGTGACTACGTCGTTGCAACTGGTTGCCACGACCTCCACACAACAGGAAAGAAGCGGTTCCAAAAGAAGTACTACCGACACACGACCCGCCCCGGTTCGTTGAAGGAGATCACAATGGATGGGATGTTTGCGAAATGGGGTGGTGCAGAAGTATTGAGGAAAGCTGTTTCTGGCATGCTGCCGAAAAATAGATTAAGGGACAAGAGGCTAGCTAGGCTGAAAGGTGAGATTTCTCTCGGCAGGGTGAAGATAAATAATGGGGAATTGCTGATTGTTGGGTCTTGCGTTATAGCTTTTGAGGGACAGGCACACCCGTATAAGGAGAATATTGTTAAGATCGAGGGGATGACACGGATCGGGGAGTTACCGGAGGTTAAGAGCGCGTTGCTAGAGGCAAAAGCATCAGCGGCACCTGCGGAACTGTCATCATAGCACTGGAAGCGTTTGTAATTGTATTGTACAGTACTATATCCATGTCCTAAATTTACCATTACAGTATTACAGTCGCAAATATGTGCTGAGACACGATCATCTGCACCATTATAGCACCACCAGCCACAAGGCAATTACAGATCACAATAAATGTGACAGTACTCCGTATTGTTGGATTCTATAAAGTTATTTCTGCATATTTACGTGTTATTTATTAGTCGAGTTTCTGTAATGAATATAGCACCAGGGCCCAGAATGTAGGGGTCACACATCTAACTTCACTTGATGCTTCTTATAAAATTCATCGAAGCAGTGAAGAAACATGTAGTCGGTTCACTCTGTACGGGTCATCGAGTCAAAGAAGTAGTAAGTAACTCGCTATTTTCTTCTCAAATCCGACCTGAGATATTGTCTGCATGCTCTATCTGTCACTCGGGTTTGTTTATTTTGAAGACGGCCGTTGCTTTGTCCGGGCTTGCAACTTGGGTGCGGGTTCCGTTTTGGGTTTAGCCCCCGATCCCTCGGATGCTGCCGTTGCGCCGCGCTAAAAGATTTATACAAACTTTCTGTGTCGCGGTCGTTGTTGTTGTTGCTTCCATCACCTCCTGCTCCGGTATCTTTCAACGCGCAGTACAAGCTATATAACAACTCTTGTAGTTGCAAGGCTCATATACCTCAGCTCTAGAACCCCTGTTCTAGATATTCCTTCGTTCAGCATCCGGCTCTTCGTGCGAATTGGCAAACGTCACTCCTTCGAGTCAGCGCGATAGCTCCTATCAGCACTCGGTGACCTGTCCATCGCGACTTTCACCACTGTGAGCCGTGCAACGCCTCCTCACTACTTTCTGACACTTGCTAACTGATTTCCTGTGAATAGTTCACTCTCTCGATTATCTTCACTTTGTGCAGCAATTGTGTGGTTGGTTCTGCCAATCAGTTCGACGCGAAGTAGTCAGCCTTCGAGAATCGCCTGTATCCTTCATCGCCAACCTCCACTTTACTCAACTCCACCTCTTAATATCTTTCTGTCTTTCTAAAATGCCCCCTAAAAAGGCGGCCACTGCCTCTACAGCAAACGCGACAGCTACTAAAACGAAAGCACCTGCGACCAAGGCGGCTGCCAGTACGAGTAAGAAGGGGGGTGCAGAGAAGTCATCAACACAATCAAGTAAGGTCACTCTTAAACTTCAGTGCAAGTTCCCTCCACCTGAGAAGTATAGCGAGAAAATTGCTAGAATACAGCACGAAGCCATGTGGGCCGCAGCTAAAGCTAAAACTGCCATAGCAAAACCGGCGACGTCGATTGGAAAGAAATTGCCTGGTGCAAAAGCTACTTCCGAGACCGTGACGGCTACTAAAGCGGCCGCAAGCAAAGCTGCTTCTAAGACCGCGACTACCGTAAAAGCTACGACCAAAAAGACCACGTCAACAGCGGCTCCCACGAAGTCCACCGCGACGAAGCGTAAGGCTTCCGATGAAGAAGAGGAGTCAAGTTCTGGTAGTAAAGAAGGATCTCAGGATGGATCTGAGGATGAATCCGAGAAGGAGCCTACTCCTCTACCTCGGAAGAAAGCTAAGACTTCGTACAAAGCTCCTGCTAAAAATACTGCAAAGACTGCCACGACGGCACAGACAGTGAAGAATGCGGCAAAGGCTGCCCCCGCGAAGAAGACAGCAACCAAAGCTGCAGCCACCAAGAAGGCTCAGCCTAAGGCAGCACCTCCTAAAAAGACTGCAACAAAAGCAGCAGCGACGGCGGCAACCACGAAAGCCGCTACGACCAAAGCCACGAAGCGCAAAGCGGCTGGTGATGAGCCGGTTCCTGCAACGAAGCGTTTCAGTCCAGATGCCTCCTCTCTGGATGGTGAGAGTGACAGCGACTTGTCTTCAGTTGAGAGTGGCTTACTGATTACTCCAGAAAACATGAGGAAGAAACCCGTGGGGCGAGTTCTTGCGTCATCAGAACAAGCCGCACCCAAAGAGAAATGTCCTGCTCCGAAGGCCGCACCGAGGCCTAGGAAGGCTCCTGCTCCGGCGCCGCATGTCGTCAAAATTCCTCGCTATGGGAGACGCATCACGATCAACGAGGTGCCTACTGTTAAACTTAGTGTCTGGGTGTTTGGAGAGGGTAGCTCCGGTGAACTCGGACTTGGATCTGCAAAGAATGCAGTCGATGTTAAGCGTCCGCGTTTGAATCCTAGCCTCGCTAGTGTTGTCCATGTAGCTACTGGTGGTATGCACGCTGCTGCGATTACACATGATCATAAGATTTTGACTTGGGGTGTCAATGATCTTGGTGCGGTTGGAAGAGACACCGAGTGGGAGGGTGGTTTTAAAGATATGGATTCCACGAGTGATGACGGCTCTGAGACTAGCGATAGTGGAAGTGATAGCGGAATGAATCCTAAGGAGAGCACCCCAACACCTATTCCTGCCGAACACTTTGAACCCGACACCAAATTCGCCCAACTTGCAGCTGGAGATAGCTGTACCTTTGCCGTCACTGATGAAGGACACGTTTATGGATGGGGAACTTTTAGGGTATTATCATTCTTGCTTCTTTCTTTGTTAATGAGACTAACATTTCTTAGAACAACGAGGGCGTTCTTGGTTTCAATAGCAAGGTGAAGGTCCAAATGACACCTGCTTATATTCCAGAACTTAAGAAGGTTACCCAAATTGTTTGTGGTAATAACCACGCTCTTGCTTTAGATAACAAGGGCAATGTTACGGCCTGGGGCTCTGGTCAGCAGAACCAGCTTGGACGTCGTATGGTAGAGCGCACCGCCGCTGGAGGTCTTACTCCTCGCGAATTTGGTCTTCCCAAAAACAAGATCAAGTTCGTTGCCTCTGGCGCTTATCATTCTTTCGCTATTGAGAAGAATGGTAGAGTTTGGGCCTGGGGAGCAAACAGCTATTGCGAGACTGGAATTCAGGAGAACGTTGGTGAAGACAGCACTGTCGTCGAGAGGCCGACTGTTGTTGAGAGTCTGGCTAATTACGATATCGTTTATATCGCTGGCGGAAATCACCACTCTATTGCCGTGACGAAGGAGGGTGATATGCTCGTTTGGGGCCGACTGGATGGGTGCCAGACTGGGGTTAAGGCTGCTGACCTTCCTGAAGACTATGTCACCCGCGACCAGAACAATGTCCCTCGCATTCTGCACAAGCCATACAAGATTCCTGGTAAGTTTATCCCGTCTTGCGATGCCAAAAGCAACTGCTGACATGTGGTGTCTCAGGCCTTAAAGTAAAGATGGTTGCCCCCGGATCTGATAACAACATTGCCCTCACAGCTGACGGAAAGGCCTACTCCTGGGGCTTTTCGACCAACTATCAGACTGGGCTGGGAACTGAAGATGATGTTGAAGTGCCTACACTTATTGACAACACTGCTGTTCGTGGAAAAAAATTAACTTGGGCCGGTTGCGGTGGCCAGTACTCGATGCTTGCTGGTCCTGCTGAGCAAGGGGTGTTGACCAATGGTGTTACAAATGGTGAAGTCGCTACGAATGGTGAGGTTGTTACAAACGGTGAGGTGACCACAAATGGTGTTTAAACCTTGTCATCACCAACGGTGTTCGAACAAGGCACCACGAATAATTCTTGAACAAAAGTTTGTCTGCTTTGAGTGGTGCCTTCACCTGATCCTGATTTGGGTATCAAGGCACTCTTTTCTCTGTCTTTTCAAATTATTATTTCTTCTCCCGATTACGATCGGATGGGGCATGTGAGGCGCTGTTTGCTTCCCGTTTCTGCGATTGTCCTGCGTTTGTCTCGTCACAACCGAGGCGTGATGCATCCTCGGCTTTCTATTGTCGCAGTCGTCTCGCCTTCGTCTGACCATGGTTCAGACCAGGCGCGAGGCACCTCGTCTTGATGTTCTCTTCTGCTGCCGGTCAGTTACCGCCCTCTATACCTTGCGCTTGTGTCCTTCCTCCGCCCTCTCTCCTACATCCTCCCATTGGACTCCTGCACTCCCAGTGTGCCTAAATTCTCCCAGAGCCCCTGTGTCCTTGTGTCTCCTCCCATCGCGCGGCTCCTCCCCCGTGTGGATCTTGTCCCCGGCCTTTGCCTGCGCGTGCGTCCTTTCTACATGCCTTTTAGACTATATTGGTGCCTTGGTTCCCGCTTTCACCGTTTCTGGAGTTGGTCTGAAGTTGCGTCTTTTTGTCTTTACTGCGGGTGCATGGCGGACTTTTCCTCTCCTCTCTTCTCTGCGCGTCTTCTAGCCGCTGTCGCGCTGTTTTGTGCGCTTGTCTTGGGTGTCTCTCTAGCTGCTGTGACGGTCCTGTTTAAAAGTTTTTGCCTGTTTGTTTTTGCTGCTAGATTACTCATGCGCACCTAAATTGTCTCCTGCGCTTGCTTCATGTAATATCCTTAATACACAAAGTCTAAGTCAACTTTCTGAAATGAATTCGTGATTGTGATGCGTATGATGATTTATTCCTGCAAGCCAGGCCTGAGGGCGACTTTTGCCGTAGAAAGGGGTTCCGTCCGCTTCGGCGCCGTCGAATGAAAAGTAGAAACGAATGAGTAATGAACTAGTCAATGAAAATTCTCCTTTTGTGGAACTACACCCTAGACGGAAAATAAATGTGGCAATCTTCCTAGAGATCAAAGAATTCGAATATTCGTAATATTTACTACACATACGCTCCCCATTAATTCGTTGATTCTTTAGGGGAGCGCACACGTAGCTTTCTCGCCGAGAATAGGGGATATCTAGCTAGGATTAGGGGGCACACGAGGAAGTATCCCTAAAATCAAGTAATAATCTCTTACGGAGCTTCCTCGAATGTGGCACAGGCTAGGGAGCCCCATTTGTTTCCCTGCAGAACCGTAACTAGGGAGACTAACCGATGGTGATGAGGGTTGTTGGGGTGGTTTAAAAGGGAAGGAAGAAAGGATTAAGAAAATACACCTCAGGTTTAGAGAAATTTCTCCGGATATGCATCGAGCAGTAATCATAACCCCAGTTATCGACCGCTATTAGCTGATATGTAGTTATATTTCATAACTCTTGAGGGATTCTATGATCTAGTATACTACTACTTGATTGGATATACCTTTTGGCTTTGTGGGAGGCTCCCTGTCCCAAGGTGTTTACGTTCCACCGTTGCAGCGAAATCTAGACAGATGGTAAACAATATCCCTATGCGATGGCGTAAAGATGAAATGTACGTCCACCTATTATTACGTGTCGGACAAATTACAGAATAATACTAATGTCTCTATTAAGTGAACGTTTCTTCTCATTAGCATTTCCCTGTTCACATTCACCATCCTCGCTGTTGAGTTGACTTTAATATGGAACCATGTTGTTGGCGTCTACTCGCTGGACACAAATGGTCAAATCATACCATTAGTTGGTGGTGGTGCTCTGTTCGGAAATACTGTTTGGAAGTTACTGCAGGTTTGTGGAAGTCTCAAATCCGTGTAGGATTCCTAACATTAATGCTTACAAGATTCCGAGCCGGCCTAATGATGAGGAACGCATCGCTGGCTCTCATGAGATGACTGAACATCCGACTGGCGCCGGAGAAAGAAATGTTGCAGGCAGATATATGATGCGTGAAGCTCTTGCCGTCACGGGTGAGGAGCCTATTACTGGCAGTGGAGTCCCACATGTCGCAGGTGCCTTTGATATGAACGAGGAGGCGCCCCGAATTGCCCAGAGTTATATCATCGTGCTGGACGAGTGAGGGAATCTCCAGCCGGCATTGGTAGTTATGGGGAGCACTTAGCTAGAAGTGGTAGGGACTGTATCGCTAGCACCGCCAGCAAGCCACAGACTGAAGTAAGACGAAGATTGGTCTAAAGCCTTCTCAGAATCCCTGGAGGCCATTTCGCCTTTAATCAGCTCAATTTTAAACGTCAGCTTCGACCAGAAATATTCCGACATTCGAAAAACACTCCTCTTCCGCTAGAAGGGAATACGACGATCTCCCTTCGCCGAACGGGGGCCATAACATGGGAACGAGCACCCATGCTGGACCCCCCCTAGGTGTCGTGGTTGCAATTTTGGGCAAGATGAAAATCCCACCTCGTACAAGCATTACGAACCAAGGCCATCTCTGCCGAACACGCAAGAATTTGTGAAGCGGGAAATGGTGATGGATATGACCGAATAAATACGGTATGTATGATGTAGGGAGAGGTTTTTCTCGGTTTGCCACAGAGGGTGGAAACTAAGGGTTATATGCAATGCGGTTGCGAGCGAGAGGTCGGCACGGATGTAGCATGAACCAGGTAATGTATAACATGTAATTGACCAGACTTACTAAACCCCTCTTTCCTCACTTTTTATCAATCTAGCGACCCTGTTCTCGGGTAGGGAATGGAAAGTCGTAGATAGTTTGGCAGTAGCTTTTCATCGCCGCTTCTCCATTGCGATTGAGTTTTAGAAAAAAGGAGGAGCCCGGAGAACGAGCCGAAGCCCTTTTCTCTCTCTGCAACGGCGACAGCACTTTCAAACTACTCGGTCGTCAATGCTCTTTCCAATTACCACGATTTTATCCTGAAATCAGGGGTATAGAGCGCTGCTGAGATGCTGAGACGTTCGAGATGTTGGGTGCGTGAGGGTGAGATGTGAACGCGAAGATAAGATAGAAGTAAGGCTGAGAACGAATAGCTGAGAGTAGGGGGGAAGGAAGACAACAAAAGTGACAGTGGTCACTCTCGAATTTAGAGAGCATTTGGGAACTTAGATACTAGCTTACAGAAAGCTCGCTGTTTTGTTTATGGACCCACTTCTAACTTGTAGGCCCCTGGGACTCTCTGCTCCCCAACGATTCCATCCCCTCTACGACAAATCCTCTTGAATACCAGATAAAGCCTCGAAGAGGCCACAATCCGCCAAACCCGCTCATATCGGCGTCTCTACAACATCGTAGCCATCGTGAAGCTCGCCGGGTGTTGCAGGATCGAGAATTTCCCAATTCCACCGCCCAGACGTACGCTCCCAGCCTGTCGGACAAAACGCTCGCTAGCGCTCACACCCAAACAGCCACGAATCCACGCCAAAAGGACAACCCAGAAGTCACAGTGTAAAAACACGACCGCAAGCCCCGGTACTCTTCCGATAATCTAATCTAGCCCTCTATCGCACAGTATAGTCTTGACTCCTCTCCATCACCCCAAACCCCTTTACCCAGCAACAACCCCCTCCACCCTCCTCCTCTCCTTCAACCTCTTCTCCGTCCGCATAAACTCCCTAATCCCCACCGGAATATCCCCAAACAACTCCTCCTCCCCCTTACCCCATAGCGCCTCACTCCCGCCCCCATCATCATCCACACGCCCCCCAACATGCGCCAGCACCCCACTCGGCCTTACCCCCTGACCTAGCGCCAACGACCTCTCCCTCGCCTCCCTCGACCGCGCGGCCCACTCCTCCATCTCATCACGATATAAATCCCAGACACAATTCACGCAGCCGGACATGCAGCAATCATCTGGTTCTTCGGGGCGGGGGGGGACTTTGATTCCGGCTATGATCGTGGAGTGCGCGTCGCGGGCTGCTTTGCGCTCTGCCATCGAGGAGGGGGAGGTTCGGGAGCCGAAGAGGGTGCTGGGGATTGAGGGGGGGAGGTCGGTGTCGAGTTCTGGGGGGGAGGGAGAAGGGGAGGGGGGTGGTGGGAGGGTGAGGGGGGAGTCGAGGAGGACTGTGCCGGGTGGGGTCAGTTGGGTTTTCTGTGGCGGGGCGGGGAGAGGGGGAAGCTACGTGTATAATACCCTCCTAGCGGGTTAGCCTGGTGAGTAGAAGCCTGGCCCGCCCGGTCTGTATACCGTCTTCTTTGCGTCGCAGCACTCTTCGGAAACGTAGACCTCAGAGGCAGCGAGTGGCGGATACACGTCCGATACGCCGTAAACAGCGCCCTTCGCGGGAGGAGGTGGAGGAATTGTTCCATGATTCTGTGTCTGGAGGAGAGTATTCCCCTATCGGGAAATCATGGTATACAAAGGAAACACGAAAGTGACTTGTTTTGTGGTGAGTTGAAGGGGGG